>RQTK01000259.1:418806-451889 GCA_003991915.1 Elysia chlorotica
TAATAATAATAATAATAATAATAATAATAATAATAATAATAATAATAATAATAATAATAATAATAATAATAATAATAATAATAATAGCAAGAAAACAAGAAACGCGAGTTACCTATGATGAATCATTCTTGTAAAAAAAAACCTGATGTACCGGTAATTGGTTTATTAAAAAAAACACTCATGGAGAATACCGAACTCTTGAAATAAAAACTACATCATCGATGATTTCCAAAAACAAACAACGATTTTGAAACTATGAGCGATTTTTAAGAACCAGAAACCAGGGAACTTCTATATGACTTAGACGCATTGGCCGAACCAACATTAATTTTCATGGAAATAAGACTGCATAAATCAGGTGTTAAATCAAGAATAATTATTATAGAAAGGTAGGCAATAAAAATCACCGTGATTGTGTGTGAGTGTGTGTGTTTTGTTTTATTTTCTCACAATTATGTCTACATAGTTCACCTTCAGACTTGACATTCCAAAATTTTTCAAACAACAGAACTCTAACACAGTCACAAGAAAAACAATGACAATCCGCGTCCAATAGTATGATACACTTTGTGCTCCTCTATGACTACAATCATTGATAACATTTCAAAATGTGTTCTGATCACGTCGCAGCAATTTACACTATGACCAAGTTACGAAAATCAACCAATGAAAGTTCAGCATGTAAGTAATGGCATTAGCAGAACAATCGGAGAAATTAAGGTCCCGCGCTCGCTTTAAAAATTAATACATTGACATTTTGGTAGAAAAAGAATGAGATGAATGAAGCCGCTGTGTGGAATCTAATTAATTATTAGGAATAGTAGTTAGCTATAATTATGGCCTTTTGGGCTCACTAAAATGGAAAAGGTTAAGGGTTAATGTTCAAAATCTAAACCTTTCACACCGTCATATCTCACATAATGTTCTAACATTAGCGATATTGCCCAAATTGAAAACTATAGTAGGCCCTACACTGTATTCACAAATCACTGTACTGTCACCCGGCAAGCAATTACTCGTTCTTTTTCCAAAGGTTTTTACAGCACTGCAGTACACAGCGTGAAAGCAACGGATTGGGTACCCTTTTTCTCTTACCCTGATATATTAGAGTATAATGCCCCTCCCCTCTTTCTCTCTCTCTCTCTCTCTCTCTCTCTCTCTCTCTCTCTCATTCTGATGCATTCTCTCTTTCTCTCTCTCTCTCTCTCTTTCTCTCGCTCTCTCTTTGTCTCTCTCTCTCTTCTCATATATCTCTCATAGAGTTGATAATTCGTATTTTGTATCAGTAAATTGCTAAAATTTTAGCAAGTTAAGTGATACAAAATATTAATTTTTTGTTCTTTCAACGTTTTCATATCACGTCTGCCCTTTACATTGGATGTTGAAGGATTAATTTGCCTTTTTGTCATTATACACCACTCATCTTTTGACTGATTCAGAGCAAAATCTTTTTAACGTTTTTTTTATATCTCGCAGAGTGATATTTCGGCGGCTTCATGATGAATGTTATCAAGGGGTGAAAGATATTAAATGGCATTTATTTTCTTTTATTTTCATTTTTTTTTTCGGGGGGGGGGGGGGGGGGGTGTGGAACAGATAGACCTATCCGAAGGGGTCACCAGGATGACTAAATTGATGGTAACGAAATGATAGTAAGCCATTGCTTCGGCTATTGAAAAATTCATTATTGTTGATCGTACCGGGAATTCCTGTGAACAAGACTAGTGATAAAATAATGCTAGTTTTTCCCTGATAGTGATTGCCCATAATTATGCTCCAACTTGCATGCTAACCTGATTTCCCCTAGGAATTCAACAGCCTTCCGATACTCTACCACCATGAACTCACTAAGTATACCTACATTCGAAAAAATATTAAAAAAAACAAACAACCCTTGGCGAGTAAGTTTATCTTTGACCTTATCTATACGGTTGCGCTATAGTCCAACATTACTAATAAATAGAGCCATGTTCAGAAAAAGTATGTATCATTTGCTAACACAATTTTGTTAGAAAAGCGTAATAGATCCAATGTTTTTTTCCCAAAACAAATGATGGCTTGAAATACATTCAAGGCGTCCTAACAGTCATCGAAGCGAACAAACTTTTGTATTAAGTGTCACAGCGATCTATATCATTATATTGTTTGGCACCGTTAAGTTAGTTTGTGGACATGATGGGCTTAACAAAATAAATGTGCGGTATGATCATACTCATTCTGATAATACAAAAAAATTCAAATAAATCTCTAAAACATTTAATCTGAAAAGGCATTGGTTTAAAAAGGGCCCTTAGCTATGAAGATCTCATAAAAACAAAAAATACAAAAACACACAACTGGAAAAATGTGATTGTTTAAAAGTACATTGCGTAACATGGTAGATGGAACTTAAATACACGTGTAGATAACTTTCATCCTCACCACCCTCTTTGAAACAACAACAACAACAACAACAACAACAAAAACAACAACAACAACAACAAAAACAACAACGAATTGTCAAAAAAGAGAAACGATTCAAGTTCTGCATGCAATTTCAGTCCAATGAACTGACTCGACGAAATTATAACTACATGTATTATAAGAACGTCGACGTAGTAGATCAATAGTCTATACAGCTTTGTTTATTCTTCTGACCAGGCAATAATTTTACTTAAAATAATAAATTTTAACTACATATAAGTTATGAAAAACAAATTAGTGTTCACTTGTGTATCGTTTTTATTTTTTTTTGTCTCATATAATTATTTGCTACCAATTTCTTTTGAGAAACGTTCCATTCTCTGAAAATATCTGGTTGTAGCGGAAATAACCATATGTGAAGCTGAGGACAAAATAATCAAAATGTACACTTAAGAATGTATTAGCCAATGAAGTCATCAACATTAACTTGTATAGATACGTATGCTTACATACATAGTCTCCAAATCATTCCGACATTGGTCTAAAACATATTCCGGTGGATAAGAACGTACTTTTTTGTTGCCCTTCCTCTTTTTGGCTCCGAGATTTGTTCAGGCATAGGTGTTTTTGTCGTCGTAGACCCTCTATGAAGCTTCTTATGATAACTATTTTCTTTTGTATTTAAATATTTTTACTGACAATAATCGGGATTGCCGCATACAATAACATTATATTCATATTTGTAAAATAATACTGTTTTTATTCAATAAAAAGCTATGGAGGGTGCTGTCCGGTTGTATTTATTTTTATCAGTGTTCTTTCGAACCTCAGGAACGTACTTTTCTCCTAGAAATTACATACACCACTGGTTGGAAGGGCTCCTTTATTTCTCTTCGATTAACAAAATTGAATGTTGGATGCGTTGAATGTAAGGCCTACAATGTGTTAATGTCTAAAATAGTGGGATGATTGTGAAAAAAAGATAGAGAAAAAGAGGGGGGGGGGGGCATTATCAAGAAGTATATGTTTAG
The DNA here is from genome assembly GCA_003991915.1 of Elysia chlorotica. NCBI lineage: Eukaryota > Metazoa > Mollusca > Gastropoda > Plakobranchidae > Elysia > Elysia chlorotica. The sequence goes on from RQTK01000259.1 coordinate 422,241, forward strand.
AAATTAAACCTTAATGCAGATTTAGTTGAACAAAATCCAGATACAAGTCTGATGAAACTGTTTGAAAATGATATCTATACTGTGGGCAATAAACAACCCAGAAACTAGGACTAAATACAAAGATTTGTTATAGTTATTTTGTAAATCAGTTACAAGAAAACGGTAGCTATTTTGGTGACATCAATAGTTAGTCAACAGCTTGATAATTGCTCCTATACACATCAGTGATCAATTTACTTTATAATTTCACTTATAGTCTTTTTATTTAGAACATAACAGATATAATTACTAGCACAGTGGGATAAAGCCTATCCTAAAAAATAAGAAAGGTATTGTTCTGATGAGCTAGTTGGAACAGTTTTGTTTTTAAAATGTGCTTAAAAATTTAAAATGGCACAGAAAAAGTTCTAAAGAGTTTTGAAATTCTAGGCGAGTACTTTCCCTTCTTTAAAGATCGATTATGCAATCTATTTGTTGTGGTCTCGCACATTGTATTAAACCGTAGAGCTCCTTTCAAGTAGCATAAGATTTTAAACTTTATGTTGAATCTAAACGATTAAAATATAACAATTACAAGAATAAATGATTGAAAACACTATGACAACGTAGAACATTACATACGACGACGAAAATTATACTGATGTGTTCGGACTTAGGGAAAAAACAATATAATTTCATCTTTGGGTGGGTATTTGTTTGGTAAAGATTTTTGTTTTTTGTAACGTTTATCATCAGCAACTAAGATATCACGTGAAAGGTTCGAAAATAGTAATGAAAACAGTAATGCCTGGCGTGCGGAGACAGAGCGGTGATTCCAAGACTCTTGTCTCCGTCAGTAGCTTCATGGGAAGCCTTGTAGATATTTTAGACCACTCTTTCCGTTTGCTTTTAATTTTGTTGCTGTTTGTCTTAGTATATGTTCCACGTGATAAAAAGTAGTTTAAGATTAAACACCAGTCTACAGATACGCATATATTCTCAACCAACCGACAAATTTATCCATGCATTACTCACTCATTATCGAAACGCGAAGTCTCGTTCTTACAACCTTTTAAGGTAAGAAAAAAATAGGTTAATATTTAATTCGGTTCACATGCAAAAGTTCTTTAGTTACAGTGTTTCAAGGGTTTTCAAAAGCACAGATATATAATGGTAAAAATAAACAAAAATTTGCAAAGGGACAAGTGCATATGTTTTATTCAAACTTTTTAGTATAATTTGATCAAAATGATAAAGTATTTTAGGATACGCTTTCTGATTGGCCCATACGCTCATCAACAACAATAATCAACTGCTCTAGCAGTGCAAAACAGGTAAAGGATATACATCGTTTTTCAACATTTTACAAAAGTGTGTTTATTTCGTTGACTCGGACAGCTCCTAGGGAAACCTTAAGTGCAACACAATCAGGTATGCTCAGCTCACGTATAGTAGGCCAACAACATGGACAGAATACAAGTAGAACACATATCTATACACACATCCCCCCACACGCACACATTAGACGCCTTTACGCGGAGACTTTACTACTAATCTAATTGGCAATCTGATTTATCACAATTTATTTACAGATATTTTTCAGATGAGCCGCAATTATTCAAAATAATCGACAATCTAATTGGAGCAAGGCTCACTTTGTTCTGAGCCGGCGGTAAAAGAGGAACATAGTTGGACGCCGCAATCGCCAATGCAGTAATGGCTGAAGAAGAAACACGACTTGTGAAATGGTCAGAACAGTGAGTCCTGCAATCTGTTATTTCAGTAGAGCACACGGAAAGTTCCATTTGGACGTTAAGCCTGCTCCGCTTCAAGATTACTCTGAATCCAATGCCTGTTTTTTTTAACTTTTCCCGATCGCTTCTTGATTTTCCTAACGTCATCTATGGTTCATCCAGGACATTATCCATGACATTACTCAGCAACCCAGGATTATTTTCGGTTCTACATGCAGATATGCTTAAAACATTTAATTTTTCTCAGAAATAATGCATAATGCAACTTAAAATTGTTCAAACCGAAAGGCTATTTTCCCTCTTTTTTTCTGGTCATTTCTAATGTGCAAAATCTGAGAGCAGAATGGTGCTTGGCAGTTTGAAATGGACGATTATCACCCATCGTCATTCAAACAGCTCACTAATTGATTGATATCGCCAAGTCGTGAATAAAATAACAATTACAGGCTTTTAATCCACCAATTAAAATCGTGACAATCGCCCAAGATTTCATTCTCACCCATCCACTATCAATTCAGTTATTAATGCCTGGGATTCAAAATGACAAAATTACAAGTGACCATTTAGTTTAGAGTGGATGAGTCCTGTGACAAAACAACAACAGCAACCGCAATAACAACACAAACAACAACAACAACAACAACAATAATAATAATAATAATAACAACAAACTAAAAGGTTGAAAAGGTTGAAAGACCGGTACACGCAGTCGATTCACGCTAAACTGAATCCCCTAAAAGTGCAATAATTAGGACATTCACAAATGCCTTTGTGAACACCTTTTATTGTATGCACGACGTGCTAGCCGAGACTAAAATGTGACTAGAATAGTACCGTACATTTTTAACCGGCCTTCCTTCAAAGAAATTGGTTAGTGGAATTTCGAATTGAGAACTGACAGCAAATGACGCCCGATTCAACAAACCCATTATGGATACGATACATGAGAGTATATTGCTTTATATTTATTCTTCATTGAATACAAATGAACCTCTGTATTTTACATTTAATCAAACGTCTTACTTAAATACACACACATACGCACACACCATGAATACGAGTCTTATTTTGAAAGGAAAATCATACTCTCCCTCTTTCTCTGTCTCTCTGTCTTTGCATGTGAGTCTGTGTCTCTATCTTTGTCTCTTTGTTTCACCGTCTCTATACCTTTAAGTGCACGCTTTATTCCATCTAGTAAAGGTCGAACTGGCGCAACTGGATGAGTGTTGCTCTCCAGGTCGAAGTCCCGGTTCGAACAAGACGATCGGTCAAAAATATATTTGATCAATATCATCCCTTACATGTTGGGTCGGTATCAGTACAATGTGACTGGCTGAGACAGAAGTCCTAGTACTCCCCCACCATCTATAATTGTCAGAAGTTAGTATTGGGACCCGTTTACAATATAGCCTTTCTGATGATGTTCGACGTTAAGTAACCAACTCAACTTAATAAAATTGCGTCTTGAATTTGCTTTGACTCCTATTACTCTTAGGTTACAAGCACTGTTTACATGAAAATTACACCCTTGTCTGTAACGCATTTGTCCTTATGTATCACACGAATCCAAAGAAATATAATTATCTACGGGAAAATAAATTAACTGTGCACTTTTTCGTCGTCGTTTGTGATTGTCAGTTCCACTTCTTAGAGTAAACTATCGTAAAGATACTTTGTCATGAGAAAAAAAAGTTCTGGAAAGTAAAATAATTGACCTGATTACTTGTGCCATAAAACATTTGGAAACTGAATGGTTAGCCATATGCGTCTCATTTTAACGATAGTGATAATTGAAATTTTATTTTATATTCCATTAGGAGCATAATGAATTCCCTAATGATAATCTGCTTTCAAAGTTTGTTTTACGAGCAATACATGATTATCTTAACCTCACTCTAATGTTGAAGCAAAAGCTTCATTCTTTTTTCTGAATCTTGTTTAATGTAGCCAAAAAGCGGGTTTGAGAACTTCCCCTGTCTCTGTTCGCCAGCATATTTAACGCCGAAAGATCTGGGCGGGAAAGGGAGCGAACTGCAAGTCGTTCCACTCCAGTGTTGGGTTTTGTAGTTAATATCTGTGCTGCTCCACTGGACTTCCCTACTAGTGGCACTTGGCTGTCACTAGAGGCCTGTTGGGAGCGCGTCCTGCTTGAGGGTAGAAAACTACTTGCACTACCACCACCACCACCACCACCACCAACATTGCCACTTGATGCACTAGACTGGTGATTTAGTTGATCTTTACCACCAACATCTCCGCCTTGACTGGGCGAGTTGTCTATTGAAATCCTCTGCCTCGCCACGGAAGCTCTCCACGCTCTGTCTCTTACAGCGCTGTAGGAAGATGGGGCCGAGTGACGCTGTGGCAGATTAGAGCTGTCTTTGTTGTAAGTTCTGGTACTAACTTGTTGTGAACGGGTAGTTTTTGATACTTTGGCGGTATATGGTCGCCTGAAGCCTGGAGGCCCGCTCGTAGAGGCGGATCTCTCGTAGAGCACCTGAGTTGGGGCAGAGTACGGCGATGTACGGCGAGTGTGGGTATGGATATAAGTACCTCCGTTACCTAGTGTAGGTCTATTGGCATTTTCAACTTCCTGATACTTGATCTGTGCTTTCTTTAACCGAGGTGTAGTCTCCTTTGGGACAATGAAGCTTCCAAAAGCCACCCTTGGCTTCGTCGGCTTGTTGCTCCCACTATCTGTGCTCCCAACTCCTCCCCCTGATCCCGAAGTGGCGAAACCCTGATCGGTACTTATGCTCCGGCGAAGTGTATAGGGCGACGAAATAGTAGGTCCGTGATTGGTGGCTTTGCGGTTGGGAGCTTGCTGCCTATTGTGAATATGGTAAGTTGGGGCTGCCGAGAAAAATCGCCCAGCATCTGCCACATTGATATCATCTGTTGAGCGTGACTTGACTTTCATGTGGTTGTTGTGGCTATTGGGGAGATCGCTCGCTCTTGCGGCGACGTCTGAAGGACGGAAGTAGGCTGCACGCCCCTGAGCATTAGAACATATGTAGGTAAGACCTCCTGCAAAAGTCAGATTGTTACTATTACTGTTGTTAGTGTTTAAACCTAGGGCAGTGTTTTCTGCTGCAGCCAAAGCAAGTCTACGAGACACTGGAATAGGTGGCTTTTCCGACATGCAAATTGTAGATGGTATTGTAGCTCCACGTTTTCCTGCCTCCCGTGAAATATCAAAATTGGTGGTGTGGAGATGTTTTACTCGAATACCTCCCTGATCGACAAATTGGGGTTTGGAACTTTTGCGAAATACAGTATTAGAGTCATTGAAATATGTTTCTTTTGAACCTTCAGAGCGATCGTTTTCATTAGAGTCAAACACCTTAGTAGGCTCCGGTCTCTTTTTAAGAACACCTTGCAAGGGTTTAATATCCATTTTGATAGGTGTGTACCTTTTCAGAGATCTGCAGCTCTGAATTTCATGATTGAAGGAAAATGTAACTCTAGCTTTGGTTTTCCCTTTGGCTGGCTCTGGAATAATATTTTCTAACTTAAGATCTTGCACAACGTCATCGTTTTCTTCTCCCCTATGCTCTTTTTCATCTATATCTACTTGTAAATGTCCATCAACAACTACAACATCTACAATTTCTTGCATGTTATGGGCTGCGTCCGATGCTCTACGAACAAATCCTTCGTTTCTAGGTGAATTCATGCTCCCCTCTTTTTCATTTATACCTTTGCTCTCAACCATAGACTCTCTGGTGCGTTGTGGTTCTTCCAAACTTATATGAGACTGTCCTGCTGGCGAGGGAGATTCTTCGTCTAGTATATATTTTCCTAGTTTAGGGTTGGCAAGAGAGAAGTGGATAACTTTCTGCGCTTCCCATGGGTCTAAACTATCCCGTTCTTGCGGAAGCTCTTGGTTCCTGAGATGTTTTTGCATAGTGGGTGATTGGTGGTGCTGGTATTTCTGCGGGGGTTCTTGTTTGCTGCTTTCCAGAGTGGACATGTTCTCGGTGGATAGAGACCACCCTTTCTGGCCAAAAGGACTGGTAGATGCGGGATCCTCGTACACTACATGGGATGTCGTAGTTCTCACAACATCAAAATCCGCTAGAGATTTCTCGCATGGAAACACGAAGGGTGATTTATGTTGCTTTTTAATTCCAAATTTTTCCTCGACCATTACATGTTTTCTGGGAGCCTCTGTAGATAAAATGGGATCTTTAAATTGTTCGTGTTGAGTGAGACCTTTGCTTTTGATATTGCTGTTGGTGTCATTCTCACCATCATCTAGTGTGATAGCAGTCAGATCTAAGACAGGGACATGTATTGATGGTCTATACTCTGACAGTGTAGTGGAACCGTCGCTACCGCAGGCGGATGTCCAGTGTGTACTATACGTAGAGGTGCCTGTGGACAATCTTGAAAATGCAAGGCGCTCTGAATCCGCTTGCCTAAAAATGTGACCGTTGCGAAGGTGACTTTTCTGCTGTTGGTTGGGCTGTTGCTGTTGATAGTGACTGTCTTGGTGGTGACGAGATTTGAGACCTGAAATGGTGTTTGCCTTGTCTCCGGCGCTAGTGCCGTTCATACTGTGGAGTCGGGCTGGGCAAGTTCGATTCTGCTGGTTGGTGTGGTCTGAACTCGGTTCAGCCGTACAAGCAGGCGCCGAGTTGCTGCGAAAAACCGATGGTGGATGAGGATGTATTGCAGGAACTACAGCGACGGCTCCCTGTTCTTTCTTTTTGTCTATCTTGCGCAGGGCCGGGTGAAGAATGGGTGACTGCCTGTGCTGCTGAGCGGTATGGGATGAAATAGAGTTCCAGTGTAAAAGGACATAACATTCTTCCTGCATGTCATAGAGGTCGCGGAGTATCCTACGGCATTTCTCTGATGAATAAAAAACAAGAACACAAAGTAGTTGAAGTAGAGAGTCGCTTCATCATTCTGGAAATAAACTTATGTGAAATACTATTCAACATTGTAATTTTATGAGTAATTGATGGTAGCAAAAGGAAGAAATAAAGTGTCGCGACCATCATTTACATTAATTTACGAGACCAATTCTTTTATCAAATGAAGGAAAAGGGAAAACTTCCTTCTCACTAGTCCATAGCTTTCTCCTAGTAACCTAAAAGAACTCATCAAAAGTGGACCTTAAAATGAAACGGTGTAAACGCTTTTGAAAACAAACATACTTCTTGAGTTGCGTACTGTTATCGTTTGTTTCAATTAAAAGTTGCTTCCCACTCGACCACCACACCCTTTTTTTCAAATATAAATGAGTATGCCTACATTGTCTATAGAACCCCCTCCATTTTAACAAACATTGATGCTCCCAGCCATTGAATGATTCAAATATTTAATCAAATAAGTTACGTCGTAAAAAGCATAGCCGATCTATATACGATTTGCTTAAAATTGCTGACTATATCCGATGGCATACTTGTTTCATTTTCTTCGTTTTTTTTTTTGGAATAGATGAGATGAGGGAACTGAGATAATTCCTTAAAATTTGTAGAATAATTTGTACTAATTCAATGTCTTTCTATGTGAATTTCGTGTAACATCTACACCTATTCACTTTTTTGTCCAGGTTTTTTGTGAATGTCAAAGTGAAGATTCTACTTATCATTGACACTCACCATGAAAACAAAATCCGTCTGCATGGACGTGACACGAACATGATATTTAAACAATAGTAATCATAAATTATCTATAGAGTATTATAAGTTTAGCTTTAAATGAGTCCGCCAGAAACCCCATAAACGTGTGTGCGATGGATTGCATCCTTTACGCTACTTAACTATTAAATCAAGATCTTTCATAAATAACTATTTTGGTAGACTGGGTTAGTTAGAAGGAAGATGACTTTCCATTGAAATCCATTATGACCAATGAACTGCGCATGAAGTCTATATAGGTCAAACGTATTCATTTCACTACATGAACTCACCATAATTAATTCCAACGAAATTATTATTTTTTATAGTGTTGCTTCTTCAGATCCCACGTTCTTTAAAGCACTCTTGTGTTAATTTTCATATGTCAACACATAAATCCTGACATGTAGGCCTACATTTCTTAGCGTGTGTAGATAGGGTCAATTTTTTGTAGAAGCCTGAAACACTGTGCTTTGTCCAGTCATAAATCTCTCCCAATCAAAAGGTTCGATTGTGGAACACGTGTAAAACGGAAAGGAAATTAATCAACACAGCGTAAATAACATTCTGTCGCTTATGGCCAACGTAAGGCGGATTAAACCTGACTAAACAGGAGTTTATGTTGTCAAGTTCGCGTAAGCGGTCATGGAACTCTGTGGCTTGTATTAAGCTCGCTTTAAACTCCTTAGGAAGCCTGCTGACGATTAGAGAACTAGCCAGGCACTTTAGTTAAGTGACAAGGGAGGCATGAGAGAAAACACAAGATAAAAGGGCATGTAAAAAAAAAAAGAGAACAAAAAGAAATAAGGGACTAAACATACATACTTGTATATATAAATGTAGACAATTGCGCTTGAAATGAGGTACCGGTAAAGAAAATATTACAAGAGAATTTGAGGTTCTATAAAAAATCGAGGTGAAAAGAGAAAAATCAAAAGGACGGAAGAACGAAATGAATTTGCGTGAAGAAGAATGGCGGGTGTGTGGGAATAGAATAAAGAGAATACGAGAAATTGAGTTTTAATGAGAGAGAGGAGAGAGAGGGAGGGAGAGAGAGAGAAAGAGAGAGAGAGAGAGAGAGAGAGAGAGAGGAGAGAAAGAGAGAGAGAGGAGAGAGAAAGAGAGAGATAGAGAGAAAGAGAAACAGAGGGACAGAAAGAAAGAGAGAGTCTATTGGATTAAGCTAGTGGATCGAGTTGATTGGGACCAGCCGATACACAGGGCAGGCCAGTACTGGGAGTGGGATTAAGAGATCCTGGCGTTGACGCCTACTTTGAGAAATCACTGCAATGGTGATATTAATACTGATTCAGTAAACACAGGACTGTACCCATAATTGTTAGATATTTTTTTATATTGCAAGAGAACAATTAGGCCTTCGTAGGTGCCGCCAGGGTTGTCTACGATTATTGAGGATTATGTACAACCGTTTAAAAAAAAAGTAGATAAGCTGAATTTCGCCCTATGGTTATGTTTGGTAATGATAGCAACCCCCGCCCCTCCTGGCCTTCCTGCTTCATATTCCTTGATTTATAAAAAAGAAATCTGAAGTATACTCCCACCTGTCCCAAAAGGTGTGTGGGTGCGTGGGGGTCATTGGCGTAGGCGGTAGAACGTTGGGCTCCTGAAGCAGAAGGTACCCAAACCTACTTGTCGGATCTCGTCCCCTACTGGTTAGGATAGATCCTCCTGATCAGTATACTGTGGCCGGTGGAGACAGGAGGCAGGATATTCCCGTGCTGCCTCTGTGTGGTGCATGTGAGTCAATATGCTGTGCATGGGTGTCTCAGGCTTGACGACGAGACCAAGGGGTACTCGATCAAGTTCAGCTGGGACTCCCTCGTCTTACCCACGCCTTTCTACTGAAAGGTGAAGACGAAGAGCCTCCAGTGCGTCATACCTGTGACTGCGCTTTTTTTTTTACCCAGTAGCCATATTTTGTTATAACAAAACTTTACTGTGTTTATCCAACACGTGGGTATTTTAAACTGATGTTTACGATTTCCAATGTAACCGACTCTTTATACACACTTCTATGCTTTCTACCAGTCATAGAAACAATAATTAAAGAGGTACCGTTACTACTAGCGTAGTGAGTTAACGTCTAAATACAAACTCGAACACTAACGTACAAATGTCAGACGTTAGTCTTGGAACCCGCTCACGATATAGTCCAGATGCGGACGTTGAACTTTAAAAACCAATAAATTTATTTAGATTTCTGCCTTAGCTCCATGTAGTAACAAACAAGTGTGGCCTGGTCCGCACTTATTTTTTTCAATTACGAATAGATGTACCGGTATCTTTTTTATAGTTTTTGTGGATTAATACATGATGACTAGAGAGCCGTACACATATCAAAAAGAATGTTCAAGTGGAATGGGATTTCGGTTTGGCTATGGGGAACGAGAGAAAGAGAGAGAGAGAGAGGACAGAGAGAGAGAGAGAGAGAGAGAAGAGAGGGACAGAGAGAAATAGTGAGAGCACATCGTATATGAACATAAATGTCCTCGCTAGTACTGTATAAGTTTGCGTATCAACAAATCAATACATGTACAATATTTATATCAATTATAAGTGATACTATATGATTGTACTTTTATTTTNGCGTATCAACAAATCAATACATGTACAATATTTATATCAATTATAAGTGATACTATATGATTGTACTTTTATTACACTGTGTCGCCCAGTTCACATTGTATGGTTTCTTTTCTTTTTCTTTAACTTGCCGGAACTGATTGGGTCGGCTCTGGTAGCTCAGTCATTAACGGGGTCATATTCTTTGGTACTGTATGCAACAGGGGCGCGGTAGCGCTGGGGTTAAAGCATCGGCTTCCAACGTAGGAGGTTCGTGGTTCGAGCACGCGTTTTTCCTTTTTGGTTGAGTAGGTGTCAGTACATTATAATGAGACCGAAAAAGTCCAGGCTTCTCGCACCTACATAGAATGTACACGGTGGATTCTCGAGGAGTTAACGTACAACTATAGTGGTTGGCCTACGTATTTACCAACACCGCCGACAAAGTCACACTCACAGTAACGAGTTGCGTTCGTTTTTCTAACATTTCTTAGTAACAACCAGTAAGAGTAGTGAGTACCGGTACTGGACTTCCGTATATTTTTCAACTGCCCCAACAAATTTTAGTTCTTAAATATTCATATCTTGAAACTGCCCACTGGAACATTAGAAATAGATCACCCGATATTAAATTTAAAAAGATACTTTCTTTTTTAGTGCATCATATTTTTAAACAAAATAGAACTAAGTCCTTGTACATGTAGTAATATTTAGTTGAGTTAGAATTTTTTTGTAGTTTTGAGCAATGGTTAAAGGTGTGACCCAAAATGATTGCGATTCGAAGCATTAGAACTCGCGACTTGTTTATGCACCAGCATTGAATCACCTTTCCATTCAAAGAGAACAAGTTTGATTGTTGTACTATTGAATACTAAGCTCCATTACAACAAAACAAAGAATATTCCCAAAATTTTTTTTAGCCTTTTTTCATCAGTAGCGATGAAACTTTTTTTCCACCAGACATTCATTCCATGTCATTTTAAGTAAAGATTGCGATTAATTCACAACAGTGGTTGAATTATGTACATGTAGCCTATTAAATGCATTACCTTCATTAAAACCATTTTTATAAATTTACAACTCAGTTAACAACATATTTATTAACCCATTGTTTAACTGCACCATTTCACCATTTACACGCATTACATGTATATTACACCTGACCAGTGTTATACGCCATTGATTTAATTTCACCAGTTATTTACTAAAGATGTACATGTATGTTTCCTTTACCATAACCCAGGTAAAAGGCTATGTGTGCTGTTGCTTTTATTATATACACTGTATTTATAGTTTATACCATCATTTTTCACTATAACTTCTCCATGATATGAATACGACTATTTACATTATTGCATTACTTTTATAATACCAGGTTAATGTACATGTATAATATATTTGATGGGATTTTTTTTTCCAATGATTCTGAAAATTTATGAACTCTATTGCTTTATTGCACTATCTTTTAACTTGAAACTTACCAAAGTCCTGATTATTACTTTTTATAAATAAATTTTAACAAAACGTAAATTTATAAATCGCATCACAAATTCCAAGGTAAATCTACTGCCCTCCAGGCTGGGTGTGCATGGGGAATACCCAAGAAAAAAGAAAGGTCCAAAGCAGACTTGGCGGAGAAACACCGACACAGAGATAAAAGCTGCCAATAGCACAAAGGCCGAGCTGAAGAGGACCAGCCAAAACAGAGTCAGTGGGGGGTAGTTGTTGCGGCTCTATGTTCCACAAGGAATCATGAGTCTTGAACTAACCAAACTACTGCGTAAAGTTGCTTTATGTTATTATAATTATTTATACACACTATCATTTTCATTTTCTAAATTTTATAGTTAACCAATAAATGAATAATACACTTAACATCACATCGCATCACATTTTATAATTATGGAGTTGCATTAACAAGCAGACACTCGGATAACATAGGCCCTTTTCCTTAATACTTACAGTTGCAATATGCGATTGTAAAAATAATGTGAGTTTTGTACCTTTGGGCAGTACATCAGAACTGATATACATGTAAATTAAGGTTACAGTTTCAATATTTTAAAATAATAAAATTATGAGGTTTCAATGATTTTTGTTATGAAATATACTTTTTGAGTTTGAGATTTTTCACTTATGTTCACAAAGATGTCTTCAACATATGATACATTACAATCAATGCATACAAGAATTTCACCATGCTTTTAACTAGCGAGTAGCGTATAATATTAAGGAATCATTTCCACACTTGTGACAAAGAAAAGAGGAGTGTTGACTCTGAGTAAACACATAAATGCTTTAATTGTATCACAAAATAAAGTCAAAGTATATTTTATGCATTTGATTATAAATTTTCAGTTCCTTCCATAATAACATATAAAACTTTTACATCTCTTCATTTTTTTATTAGTCACCAATATTATTATTGTTCTGTGTTATTTTCTTTTTTGATTATAATTTGAATGAAAATTTGATGTGTATACATGTCTCAGCACATGGAACTGTTTTTAAAAGGCATAGACAAGAACTAAATTTGGAAGACAAAAATCAAACAGGCTGTGAAATATTCCAATGAATTTTATTGAATGCCTTTTCAGAAACTTGCCTCTCTATTATGGAACAGATATATATGACATGTAAGTTTATATTCATTTTTCAACTTGTAAATCTCTTCGTCTTTTTCCTTAATTAACAACAAAAACGCTGCTTCATCAAAAGCAGTTAGATACATTTAATGTATCTTGTCATTAATTTGAAAGATCCCACTACAGGTACATACACATACTCATTATTATTCCCAAAAATCCAATTAAAAAAGAGGGGAGAAAAAAAAGAAAAAGAAAACCAATAAGATTCTTCATTATATTACCTGCATTTTTTCAATAACTTTGGCTTAAAAAAACAAACAAACAGAAAATGCAGGCTACTTAAAAGTATAACACTGCCAAAAACTAAAGAACTGAGTCAAACATTATGCTAACCCAAGCTACTGTAATATTCAAAACAGCAAAGGATCTAAAACATACAATGTCTTGGTTACACATGACTGCCAATGATTGGTGACTGTAGGCCTAATTCAACTCTAGATTACATATCAAGCTTGATATCTGCAAATACAAGGAAAAATATTTCTAATCTGACTATCAGACAAATACACTTTGTGTGAATTGCAGTAGTTGTAAAGCTCACACCCATAAAAGGTCTAAAACTGTCTAAACTCAGGACTACTTTTCTTTAAATCTCAAATTCAAGCCAGAAGACAAAAAGCTTTTCCAGTGGAAATCTAAACTACCAGATGTAAAAAAATTACAATATGTAATACTTTTTCAAAATGGTATTTGAAAGCAGATAATCGCAACCTATTTATTTTTTCACAGAAGCTTAAAATTCATTATTGCTTGAAAAAAGGTTAATACAATTTTTACCATTTCTTTCAACGTATAATATCACTCTTTGTCCCATTTTCGTCTTGAAACTAAAGCTAAAAATTAAGATAATTTTCACACAACTTTTATTATCAATCTTACAGCACTGAAAAACTTTACTCCATTTTATGACCCTCAATAAGAACACAATGGGAGTCTTGGAGATAAAATGGCACACAACCGTTGCAGTCAGTACAGATGAATCCATTCAAGAATAAAAAGGACCCCATAAACACAATTTCTCCAATGTATTTATTCCATTCTATGTGTCAAGTTCCAAACCATGTCTTCTGTTTACATGGCTATCTCTTCACCATTACAGTGCATGTCTTTTACACGCACACACACACAAACAGTTCATTCAATATGAATAGGGTCTTGTCATGACAAGATAAATAACACTCATTTTTGAAAATCTCTTACACGTGCACCAGTGAAACCAGTTTAAAAAAAATCTTTTGAGTCTCGATCTTTTATATCAGGTTTATTTATAAGAGAAAAAATATTCACTAGGTATGCTCATTTCTTTTGCACTTGTTGCTTAGCTCTATAAATATATTATAGATTGCAAATAATAATCTTTATCTTAACTTTCAAAAAGATACATTGGGTTTTGTCATGAAACCCTTTACAATATTATGGATAGTATTACGTGTATCATGAAATTCAAATGAGTACAAACCAAAGTTCTTTCAAATACAATCATTTTGATACCACATGAATGTCTTTATAGATTACATTATTAATACATCTGCATCTATCTGTGTCATGATCTGTTCTCTTCTTTCCATTCACTAGGGTTGACATCATAGTCCTTCATAAGCCTATTTAGAGTCATGTATTTTCCTAATATGCCAACGTCTACCACCTTTTCATGCCACTGATACCATGGCAAGTTAGTATGCTTGCATTTAGCACTGTAAAGATCCAATTCGTCCCTGTGCTCACTGACCCAAACCAGAGAAAGTATTCCAAGATTGGTGTGATGTAGCCGTCCATCTCTTCGAGCACTGCAAAGCTTGTCAACAAATTCATCTGCCTCCCTGCTGCGGATTGACTCACCAACCAGAGAAAGATCATGGGCACTCTCCATCAGAACTGTATCCAAGTCTCTTTCTGAAGGGTTGGCCTTATGAAGAATACCTAAACTCACTAAGCCACTCAAATAAACAGCCGCTTTAATAGATCCACTGGTAATGTCTTGGACAGTTTCCTGGGCCACCGCTTTATAGTCATCTGCAATAATCTTTAGGTAATTACCTGCAAAAATTTAGAAAAAATAATGCAAACATTATAATTTATATATACATAGATGTACATCCATATCAAAATGTATTTAACTGGAAGTCTAAAACACCTGCGAGATCTACTTTCAGAATGTCAACTGATAGAGATTTATTTTGTTCGTGCACGGAGTGAGATTCATGCAGATGCAGTTGTACTTGTAGTGACAGTGAGTTGATTGTCACAGAATGATTTTCTTACTGACATAGAGTGATGGGTGGTATAGACCATAATTAAAATAGAGCCGTTCTATTATTTACAGAGAGAGAGAGAGAGAGAGAGAGAGAGAGAGAGAGAGAGAGAGAGAGAGAGAGAGAAAGGGGGGAGAGAGAGAGGGGAGAGGATGGAAGAGAGAGGGGAGAGGATGGATAGAGAGAGGGGAGAGGATGGATAGAGAGAGGGAAGAGGATGGATAGAGAGAGGGGAGAGGATGGATAGAGAGCGGGGATTGCATGGATAGAGAGCAGGGAGAGGATGGATAGAGAGAGGAAAGAAGATGGATAGAGAGGGANAGAGGATGGATAGAGAGNGGGGAGAGGATGGATAGAGAGAGGGAAGAGGATGGATAGAGAGAGGGGAGAGGAGAGAGAGAGAGAGGGGGGGGGAGGGAGGGAGAGAGAGAGAGGGGGAGAGGGATGGAGAGAGAGAGAGGAAATGTGAGTATAAGAAGATAGCCATTTTGTTTGTATTAAACGTGGCTATATAAAGTTCAACATGAAAACCAACCGAATCTTTTCAATAATCCTATGTTCGCTTTCGAAGCGACCTTTGTTGCCGGGCCAGCCATGTTGGATGACACTCTTTTGAGTTTTGAGATCGAGAACAACAACAAAATAGCTATAGGTTTTTATTTTCACTTAACAAGAACTTCACAAATTTATAGAAGCGCTTATAGGTCCTAGTGAGAGTCACCATTGTGTCTCCTTGTTTCTCTAAAATGATAAATAAAAGAGGGTAAACATGATCTCCCAACGATTTAATAAGCAAAACGTTTGTAGAATAAAATTATGCCTCTGAAATGATGTATTTTGAGTCTCATTTAAAATCACTTTTGCTTTTGTCGTTTCTAATTCTTATTATCGATAGGTTTTATGTTTACACACTCCCTTTAACACATCTGTTTACTGTTTATGCATCAGCAGTACGATAAGTTGTAAATACTGTACATTCATGATAAAATGTAATATATATATTCTTATAAAATAAGACTTAGCTTTCTTTATCATTTCAACTTCTATAGGTGCATCCTGACTACCGAAGGCCCTAGACTCTTAGAGAGGTATCAGCGTTACAACGTAGGCTAACCTAAATTAGATTCTAGATTACACATCTGGATTCTAGGATTGTAAGACAATGGTAAGTTCTTGTGATATAATTTTTCTATATTCTAGATGTAAACATTAAATTGTGATTATTTTGAATTAAAATAAAACACCCAATATTTTCGTCAATTAAACGATCCTTTCAGACTGAGTCTATAGATACATACTAGATATATCTAGATCTATAGGCTACATAAAGTGTTTTTTGTAAAAATTGGGCAAAAAATACTATGTAGATCTACATGTAGGCCCTAGTGCATGTAGTAAAATTTGGCCAAAAACTTGCAAATACGATAAAGATGCAGAAACGATGTATAAAGTGCTGAATGATTTCATATAAATATATGTATACATCTTAAAATTCAAATTATAAACCAACCCTGCTGACACGGTAGCACCATTTTTGTTACAATTATATATGTGCACACCTTTTACCTTTATTTTTAGGCTGAGCGAAAAGCAGTGAATAAGTACTACCCTCCAGACTGGGATCCCAGGAAAGGATCTGTGAACAAAAGAGTTGGTCAACATCCCCTCAGAGACAGAGCAAAGAAGCTCAGTCAAGGCATTCTTGTGATCCGGTAAGTGAAAGATCTTTTAATTGTGACAATTTCATGTGACTTTTGAGTTATACATGTATATTGTAAACTTTAATGAATGTACATCAAAATTTTAAAGAATGAAACTACTGGGCTTGTTCATCAATTAAATGTAAAATGGTGTCTGTCTAAAAACATAGAACCTGTCTCCTACGAGACAAGAAAAGCAGGTTGTTAGAAGGTGAGGTTTCTAATGGGAGGAGAAGGAAATGAGCTGCAAGTAAATTATATAAATAAGAGAATAAGAGATAGTATTATGTCGTGAATATTACATTCCTAGGTTTCCTGTGTTGTTCTTGTTTAGATTCCTCTGCGTTTAAGAGCATATTTAATTGGAGTGCTGTAGTAGTTCCCAACTTTAGACTTCTCTGCATTGTATCTGACACCCATGCCTATGTGAATTCCACAACCCCCACACCATATATTGTAAGGCAGCTCAAACCTGCAATGATTGTAATTATGAAATATGACTAAATATTATGTGACATTTCTTAAGTAAAACGCCACTGAGATACATTAGACTTCAAACCAAATTTTGGAAAAAAATTGTTGCAAATTTTTTTAAAAGGAGAAAAGAGACAAAACATGAAATTTTTTTAAAGGTAATGA
This sequence comes from Elysia chlorotica, assembly GCA_003991915.1. Classification (NCBI taxonomy): domain Eukaryota; kingdom Metazoa; phylum Mollusca; class Gastropoda; family Plakobranchidae; genus Elysia; species Elysia chlorotica. Next base: position 439,426 of record RQTK01000259.1, read on the forward strand.
CTTCCAGGGAGAAAAACACATACAGCATGGAAACTGGGTAAAGACTTTGACTACTAAATAGATGAATAAACAGTACACAGTAGCCGCCGTGTAAGAACTTGCCACTTAACATCCCAGGAAGAGCCGTAACACCTTAAATTTAAGCTACTTGAGAGAGACGCTTTCTAACCAAAGAGAGGGACAGAGAGAAATAGTGAGAGCACATCGTATATGAACATAAATGTCCTCGCTAGTACTGTATAAGTTTGCGTATCAACAAATCAATACATGTACAATATTTATAATCTAATTATAAGTGATACTATATGATTGTACTTTTATTACACTGTGTCGCCCAGTTCACATTGTATGGTTTCTTTTCTTTTTCTTTAACTTGCCGGAACTGATTGGGTCGGCTCTGGTAGCTCAGTCATTAACGGGGTCATATTCTTTGGTACTGTATGCAACAGGGGCGCGGTAGCGCTGGGGTTAAAGCATCGGCTTCCAACGTAGGAGGTTCGTGGTTCGAGCACGCGTTTTTCCTTTTTGGTTGAGTAGGTGTCAGTACATTATAATGAGACCGGACAAGTCCAACGTATCCCGCATCTACATAGAATGTACACGGTGGATTCTCGAGGAGTTAACGTACAACTATAGTGGTTGGCCTACGTATTTACCAACACCGCGACAAAGTCACACTCACAGTAACGAGTTGCGTTCGTTTTTCTAACATTTCTTAGTAACAACCAGTAAGAGTAGTGAGTACCGGTACTGGACTTCCGTATATTTTTCAACTGCCCCAACAAATTTTAGTTCTTAAATATTCATATCTTGAAACTGCCCACTGGAACATTAGAAATAGATCACTAAATTAAAAAAAAATACTAACCTTTTTAGTGCATCATATTTTTAAACAAAATAGAACTAAGTCCTTGTACATGTAGTAATATTTAGTTGAGTTAGAATTTTTTTTTGTAGTTTTGAGCAATGACCCAAAATGATTGCGATTCGATATATTATAATCCTCGACTTGTTTATGCACCAGCATTGAATCACCTTTCCATTCAAAGAGAACAAGTTTGATTGTTGTACTATTGAATACTAAGCTCCTATTACAACAAAACAAAGAATATTCCCAAAATTTTTTTTAGCCTTTTTTCATCAGTAGCGATGAAACTTTTTTTCCACCAGACATTCATTCCATGTCATTTTAAGTAAAGATTGCGATTAATTCACAACAGTGAATTAATCGCAATCTTTGTACATGTAGCCTATTAAATGCATTACCTTCATTAAAACCATTTTTATAAATTTACAACTCAGTTAACAACATATTTATTAACCCATTGTTTGAACTGCACCATTTCACCATTTACACGCATTACATGTATATTACACCTGACCAGTGTTATACGCCATTGATTTAATTTCACCAGTTATTTACTAAAGATGTACATGTATGTTTCCTTTACCATAACCCAGGTAAAAGGCTATGTGTGCTGTTGCTTTTACATGTATTATATACACTGTATTTATAGTTTATACCATCATTTTTCACTATAACTTCTCCATGATATGACTATTTACATTATTGCATTACTTTTAATTATAATACCAGGTTAATGTACATGTATAATATATTTGATATTTTTTTTTCCAATGATTCTGAAAATTTATGAACTCTATTGCTTTATTGCACTATCTTTTAACTTGAAACTTACCAAAGTCCTGATTATTACTTTTTATAAATAAATTTTAACAAAACGTAAATTTATAAATCGCATCACAAATTCCAAGGTAAATCTACTGCCCTCCAGGCTGGGTGTGCATGGGGAATACCCAAGAAAAAAGAAAGGTCCAAAGCAGACTTGGCGGAGAAACACCGACACAGAGATAAAAGCTGCCAATAGCACAAAGGCCGAGCTGAAGAGGACCAGCCAAAACAGAGTCAGTGGGGGGTAGTTGTTGCGGCTCTATGTTCCACAAGGAATCATGAGTCTTGAACTAACCAAACTACTGCGTAAAGTTGCTTTATGTTATTATAATTATTTATACACACTATCATTTTCATTTTCTAAATTTTATTAGTTACCAATAAATGAATAATACACTTAACATCACATCGCATCACATTTTATAATTATGGAGTTGCATTAACAAGCAGACACTCGGATAACATAGGCCCTTTTCCTTAATACTTACAGTTGCAATATGCGATTGTAAAAATAATGTGAGTTTTGTACCTTTGGGCAGTACATCAGAACTGATATACATGTAAATTAAGGTTACAGTTTCAATATTTTAAAATAATAAAATTATGAGGTTTCAATGATTTTTGTTATGAAATATACTTTTTGAGTTTGAGATTTTTCACTTATGTTCACAAAGATGTCTTCAACATATGATACATTACAATCAATGGCATACAAGAATTTCACCATGCTTTTAACTAGCGAGTAGCGTATAATATTAAGGAATCATTTCCACACTTGTGACAAAGAAAAGAGGAGTGTTGACTCTGAGTAAACACATAAATGCTTTAATTGTATCACAAAATAAAGTCAAAGTATATTTTATGCATTTGATTATAAATTTTCAGTTCCTTCCATAATAACATATAAAACTTTTACATCTCTTCATTTTTTTATTAGTCACCAATATTATTATTGTTCTGTGTTATTTTCTTTTTTGATTATAATTTGAATGAAAATTTGATGTGTATACATGTCTCAGCACATGGAACTGTTTTTAAAAGGCATAGACAAGAACTAAAGTTTGGAAGACAAAAATCAAACAGGCTGTGAAATATTCCAATGAATTTTATTGAATGCCTTTTCAGAAACTTGCCTCTCTATTATGGAACAGATATATATGACATGTAAGTTTATATTCATTTTTCAACTTGTAAATCTCTTCGTCTTTTTCCTTAATTAACAACAAAAACGCTGCTTCATCAAAAGCAGTTAGATACATTTAATGTATCTTGTCATTAATTTGAAAGATCCCACTACAGGTACATACACATACTCATTATTATTCCCAAAAATCCAATTAAAAAAGAGGGGAGAAAAAAAAGAAAAAGAAAACCAATAAGATTCTTCATTATATTACCTGCATTTTTTCAATAACTTTGGCTTAAAAAAACAAACAACAGAAAATGCAGGCTACTTAAAAGTATAACACTGCCAAAAACTAAAGAAACTGAGTCAAACATTATGCTAACCCAAGCTACTGTAATATTCAAAACAGCAAAGGATCTAAAACATACAATGTCTTGGTTTACACATGACTGCCAATGATTGGTGACTGTAGGCCTAATTCAACTCTAGATTACATATCAAGCTTGATATCTGCAAAGTACAAGGAAAAATATTTCTAATCTGACTATCAGACAAATACACTTTGTGTGAATTGCAGTAGTTGTAAAGCTCACACCCATAAAAGGTCTAAAACTGTCTAAACTCAGGACTACTTTTCTTTAAATCTCAAATTCAAGCCAGAAGACAAAAAGCTTTTCCAGTGGAAATCTAAACTACCAGATGTAAAAAAATTACAATATGTAATACTTTTTTCAAAATGGTATTTGAAAGCAGATAATCGCAACCTATTTATTTTTCACAGAAGCTTAAAATTCATTATTGCTTGAAAAAGGTTAATACAATTTTTACCATTTCTTTCAACGTATAATATCACTCTTTGTCCCATTTTCGTCTCTGAAACTAAAGCTACAAAATTAAGATAATTTTCACACAACTTTTATTATCAATCTTACAGCACTGAAAAACTTTACTCCATTTTATGACCCTCAATAAGAACACAATGGGAGTCTTGGAGATAAAATGGCACACAACCGTTGCAGTCAGTACAGATGAATCCATTCAAGAATAAAAAGGACCCCATAAACACAATTTCTCCAATGTATTTATTCCATTCTATGTGTCAAGTTCCAAACCATGTCTTCTGTTTACATGGCTATCTCTTCACCATTACAGTGCATGTCTTTTACACGCACACACACACAAACAGTTCATTCAATATGAATAGGGTCTTGTCATGACAAGATAAATAACACTCATTTTTGAAAATCTCTTGTACATCAGTCTTGTGCCAGTTTTAAAAAATCTTTTGAGTCTCGATCTTTTATATCAGGTTTATTTATAAGAGAAAAAATATTCACTAGGTATGCTCATTTCTTTTGCACTTGTTGCTTAGCTCTATAAATATATTATAGATTGCAAATAATAATCTTTATCTTAACTTTCAAAAAGATACATTGGGTTTTGTCATGAAACCCTTTACAATATTATGGATAGTATTACGTGTATCATGAAATTCAAATGAGTACAAACCAAAGTTCTTTCAAATACAATCATTTTGATACCACATGAATGTCTTTATAGATTACATTATTAATACATCTGCATCTATCTGTGTCATGATCTGTTCTCTTCTTTCCATTCACTAGGGTTGACATCATAGTCCTTCATAAGCCTATTTAGAGTCATGTATTTTCCTAATATGCCAACGTCTACCACCTTTTCATGCCACTGATACCATGGCAAGTTAGTATGCTTGCATTTAGCACTGTAAAGATCCAATTCGTCCCTGTGCTCACTGACCCAAACCAGAGAAAGTATTCCAAGATTGGTGTGATGTAGCCGTCCATCTCTTCGAGCACTGCAAAGCTTGTCAACAAATTCATCTGCCTCCCTGCTGCGGATTGACTCACCAACCAGAGAAAGATCATGGGCACTCTCCATCAGAACTGTATCCAAGTCTCTTTCTGAAGGGTTGGCCTTATGAAGAATACCTAAACTCACTAAGCCACTCAAATAAACAGCCGCTTTAATAGATCCACTGGTAATGTCTTGGACAGTTTCCTGGGCCACCGCTTTATAGTCATCTGCAATAATCTTTAGGTAATTACCTGCAAAAATTTAGAAAAAATAATGCAAACATTATAATTTATATATACATAGATGTACATCCATATCAAAATGTATTTAACTGGAAGTCTAAAACACCTGCGAGATCTACTTTCAGAATGTCAACTGATAGAGATTTATTTTGTTCGTGCACGGAGTGAGATTCATGCAGATGCAGTTGTACTTGTAGTGACAGTGAGTTGATTGTCACAGAATGATTTTCTTACTGACATAGAGTGATGGGTGGTATAGACCATAATTATAATAGAGCCGTTCTATTATTTACAGAGAGAGAGAGAGAGAGAGAGAGAGAGAGAGAGAGAGAGAGAGAGAGAGAGAGAGAGAGAGAGAGAGAAAGGGGGGAGAGGGATGGAGAGAGAGAGAGGAAATGTGAGTATAAGAAGATAGCCATTTTGTTTGTATTAAACGTGGCTATATAAAGTTCAACATGAAAACCAACCGAATCTTTTCAATAATCCTATGTTCGCTTTCGAAGCGACCTTTGTTGCCGGGCCAGCCATGTTGGATGACACTCTTTTGAGTTTTGAGATCGAGAACAACAACAAAATAGCTATAGGTTTTTATTTTCACTTAACAAGAACTTCACAAATTTATAGAAGCGCTTATAGGTCCTAGTGAGAGTCACCATTGTGTCTCCTTGTTTCTCTAAAATGATAAATAAAAGAGGGTAAACATGATCTCCCAACGATTTAATAAGCAAAACGTTTGTAGAATAAAATTATGCCTCTGAAATGATGTATTTTGAGTCTCATTTAAAATCACTTTTGCTTTTGTCGTTTCTAATTCTTATTATCGATAGGTTTTATGTTTACACACTCCCTTTAACACATCTGTTTACTGTTTATGCATCAGCAGTACGATAAGTTGTAAATACTGTACATTCATGATAAAATGTAATATATATATTCTTATAAAATAAGACTTAGCTTTCTTTATCATTTCAACTTCTATAGGTGCATCCTGACTACCGAAGGCCCTAGACTCTTAGAGAGGTATCAGCGTTACAACGTAGGCTAACCTAAATTAGATGTCTAGATTACACATCTGGATTCTAGGATTGTAAGACAATGGTAAGTTCTTGTGATATAATTTTTCTATATTCTAGATGTAAACATTAAATTGTGATTATTTTGAATTAAAATAAAACACCCAATATTTTCGTCAATTAAACGATCCTTTCAGACTGAGTCTATAGATACATACTAGATATATCTAGATCTATAGGCTACATAAAGTGTTTTTTGTAAAAATTGGGCAAAAAATACTATGTAGATCTACATGTAGGCCCTAGTGCATGTAGTAAAATTTGGCCAAAAACTTGCAAATATGATAAAGATGCAGAAACGATGTATAAAGTGCTGAATGATTTCATATAAATATATGTATACATCTTAAAATTCAAATTATAAACCAACCCTGCTGACAGGTAGCACCATTTTTTTTACAATTATATATGTGCACACCTTTTACCTTTATTTTTAGGCTGAGCGAAAAGCAGTGAATAAGTACTACCCTCCGACTGGGATCCCAGGAAAGGATCTGTGAACAAAAGAGTTGGTCAACATCCCCTCAGAGACAGAGCAAAGAAGCTCAGTCAAGGCATTCTTGTGATCCGGTAAGTGAAAGATCTTTTAATTGTGACAATTTATGTGACTTTTGAGTTATACATGTAGTTTGTAAACTTTAATGAATGTACATCAAAATTTTAAAGAATGAAACTACTGGGCTTTTATCAATTAAATTAAAATGGTGTCTGTCTAAAAACATAGAACCTGTCTCCTAGAGACAAGAAAAGCAGGTTGTTAGAAGGTGAGGTTTCTAATGGGAGGAAAGGAAATGAGTCAAGTAAATTATATAAATAAGAGAATAAGAGAAGTATTATGTCGTGAATATTACATTCCTAGGTTTCCTGTGTTGTTCTTGTTTAGATTCCTCTGCGTTTAAGAGCATAAAAAAGTGAGCTAAAGACACTAACACCAGTCATCAAAATGCTTTGAGTTGTAAAGGAAGGTGATCTTTGGTTAGAAAGCGTCTCTCTCAAGTAGCTTAAATTTAAGGTTTACGGTCTTCCTGTTAAGTGGCAAGTTCTTACACGGCGGCTACTGTGTACTGATCTCTATTTAGTAGTCAAAGTCTTCTACCTAGTTTCCATGCTGTATGTGTTTTTCTCCCTGAAGTCTTTAACTTTTTCATGTTTTGTCTCTTTTCTCCTTTTAAAAAAATTTGCAACAATTTTTTTCCAAAATTTGGTTTGAAGTCTAATGTATCTCAGTGGCGTTTTACTTAAGAAATGTCACATAATATTTAGTCATATTTCATAATTACAATCATTGCAGGTTTGAGCTGCCTTACAATATATGGTGTGGGGGTTGTGGAATTCACATAGGCATGGGTGTCAGATACAATGCAGAGAAGTCTAAAGTTGGGAACTACTACAGCACTCCAATATACAAGTTCCGCATGAAATGTCATCTTTGCGACAATTATTTTGAAATCCAAACAGATCCAAAGGTATTGGCTTTGTTTGTTTGTTTGTTTTGTTGTTTTTTACTCTTTGTCTACAAATTTACTCATATATTCCTAGTGTGGTTTTCATTTTAAAAAAATAATAAATTAGTCACAAATGTTGTAAAATATATTTTTTTTTAAATTAATATCTTTGCAGTAATTTTTTGCACAATTTTTTAAAATCTCAGTTCACTTTTACATCACAACTTAAGTTAGTTTTTACTCAATAAAAAAAACTTTTCTTACTAGTGGATCTGCTTTGACAGTAAGACTGTGAATCTATTATGTACAATATAAAGTGGAGAAAAGAAAATTGCTGAAAATTTTCTATTAGAATCTTAGCTCCAAAACATGACGGGCATACTTCCCTCTTACAAATAACCTACTAAACTAAAGATAATCTTTCCTTTTCACAGAATCATGATTATGTCATACTTAGTGGAGCCCGCAGAAAGGAACAAAGATGGGATCCTGTTGCTAATGGTCAAATCATGCCTGAAGGTATGTTCTTATAAGCCAATGAAATCTTTCACATGGGTAATCTGTTGTATGGACTTTTTTTTCTTCAAACTACTAATTTCCTCCTAGATCATTGTAAAAAATCAATATGATAATATTCAACTGAAAACAAAACGAAAAAAAAACAATAACAAAAAAACAACTTATTCTGATGGCTTTATCAATTATTTTATGAATCTAAAAATCTAATATATGTATTTTAAACAATAATATTGTATTGGGTTTTGTGTATGAAGTATTAACTTTACAATTCATGAATATAACGCCATGCAGAATAAAATCTAGAAATGATGGCTTAAAAAAAACATAACAACAAAAAATGTAGTTGCAGGGTGGACAAGACAAGTAGCAAAGAGTTTATGTAAATTGTAGGGTGAGGATAGTAATTTGACTGGAGCTTCCATGAACATCTTTACTGGGGTTAATTTGAAGTTTTGAAATTGAGATCATGCTATGGTATTAGTATTTATGTGCTTTATTATACATTGCATGATTGCAATAAATCATTTAAACACAGTTTTATAACTGTAATCTAATGTGATATGAGATTTATACAACTGACATATTGTATAATAATTTGAGTGATTATTGCATTAATTAAAAAAACTTTGGGCCTATTTTAGAAAAAAAAGTTCTTTAGAAATTATTCTTTTTATTTCTCTCAGTGGAAAGTGTTGTAAGTCAAATTGTATTTGTATTTCCTTAGATAAAGCCACCCAAAAGAAGCTTGCCACAGATCCTATGTACAAGTTGGAGCATGGCTCAGATGACCACCAGAAAGGGAAAGACAAAATCAGCAGTCTTGCTGAGCTGGAGGAGGGAAGAATTTCCATGATTGATGATTATCTGCTTAACCGCATGGCACGCGATAAATTTAGGGTATGTATTACTTAAATGCTTTTTATACATGCCTTTCCCTAACTATCAAGTATGAAAACCCATGGAATATGATTGTTTCTAAATTTAACAAAGTTTTTGAATCCAAATAACCTTTACCCCATGGTGATATTTTTTTGTAAAATGTCAAAGTAATGTTCTTTAATTTTTTGAAAAGATGGAAACCATCCTCTTTCCCAACAGATAAACTTTTCTGAGGAAGTGTTATAATTTATTGTTAATGTTATTATTATTATTATTATTATTATTATTATTATTATTATTATTATTATTATTATTATTATTATTATTATTATTATTATTATATTTAATATTACTATTATCATTGTTGTCACTGTGGTTGATATCTAATGTGTGAATGTCTTTAGATTGAATTCTATGAAATCCATTCAATGTTTTTCATTCATGTCTTACATTTGTGGTGCATGTTCAGACAACCAAATTAATAAGCCTTTAAAGGACAGAATACAGTTATCTTAGCTTCTAATCCTAAGTAATTAAAAATAGATCTCCCTAAATATTTAGAGATACTTTTTAAATTTTTAATGTATAAATTATGATTATGGTACAGAAATCTTTTATATGTCCAATTGGATTATGTTCCAGTCGGAAAAGAAACAACTGCGAGAAGCAGCAGAGGCTGAAAAGGCTATCTTAGACAAGTCATCCCTGGATATTGAGCTTGTGGAGGAGAGTGAAGAGGACAAAAGACTTGCAGGCTTGCTCAAGTATTCAGTGACTACTTGTAAGTTCTAAGTTTACATGTTCCCCATAGCATGTAGCTTTACATATCTATATAATTCTATGTTTACATGTTTCTCATCATAGCATGTAGCTTTACATATCTATATAAATATCACTGATGAATTCAAATTATGGAGGGTAAAATTATCCAAAAAACTAAAACCAAGCCACAAGATAATAAACACAAATTTTTAATCAGAAGGGTGGGGTAAATTTGTCATAAAATTTTGATGTAGGAGAGATAGTACAGTGGTCTCCGCCTTGAAACATCCACCTTGGGAGACAAGAAAAGCAGGTCCTTGGAAGGAGCTGGTTTCAACAGGAGGAGAAGAGAAAAAAAACAAGCCTGGGGGTTTGCAAACAGATCTTTCATAGGTTGCCTGATTGGCTTTTTATTTAATTTAATATTGTTTTTTAAGATTATAACTGTGGGGTTTCAGTGAGCTATTCCAGAGATCTAATTAAAGATAATCATGTCAGTCGTCATACTCGTAATGCATTGATTTGTCAAAACAACTAACCTTTGGTAAGAGAAAACGATCTCAGAAGGGGATAACTATTCTACTGACACAGATCCAACCAGTAGTAAAAGAATGAACAGCAGAGATCGAACCTGTGGCTCTCTCTCATCACAGGCGGCTTGCTTTACCCTAGGACCATCACCCCCACTTCCATCCCCCAAGGCAGAGAAAGGGAGATTGAGAGAGAGAGAGAGAGAGAGAGAGAGAGAGAGAGAGAGAGAGAGAGAGAGAGACAGAGAGAGAGAGAGAGAGAGAGAGAGAGAGAGAGAGAGAGACAGACAGTTTCTGTCTATCTGAGAACATTGAATCTGTGCTTGATAACCTCCTAGGATCAAATCAAATTACTCTCAGAGCAAACTTTTCTTAAAGGCGAAAGAGAGATGAATGAGAGAGAGATAGAGACATTTGTGACAACTGCACCTTGGTGCTGATCAACTAATAATGCTTTAAAAAAGTACCTTATCATTGTTACGGGCAAGACTATTTCCATCAATTAATTCTTTCAAAACTAACCATATGTGCAACTTATTTAACTGCTAATTAAATTGTTTTATTTCTTTTTGATCACTAGCTTTTGAAGAGAAACAGAAACAGAGGAGGAAAAGTATTGAACAGAGACCTATTTTTAGTGATGGTAGAAAGATGTCAGCCTCTTCTTCTGGTTCCTCCCCAGCCTCATCATTGTTACAATCCATATCAACGTCATCACCATTGTCTTCAAATCTATTGTCTCAGCCTTTACCATATCAGCGTCATGCAAGGCCCAAACTTTCCCATAGAGGCCAACTAAAACAGAAATTAGGCTGGGCAATCAAAGCCTCATACAAAGACCCATTTAAGTCAAAGAGTGATAAAACCAGTCATGCAAGCACAATTCAGAGGCAATTAGGAATAAAGGTTAAGCCTTCAACTCATAATGAACAGCTTAATCACTCTGATAGCTCTGGAAAGGAAGAAAAGTCAAGTTCTAGCTCTACAGATCAGCAGTCTGTCTCTCCTTCTGAAAAAGAAGAGAATTGCACCCTCAGATCAGCTGATTCAGATGGTGTTCTACCAAGTTCATCTTCATTTCAAGACTGTGATTCTCAAGACAAGTCTAAAAAGAGTCCTGTTTGTGGTGAAACAACAGACTCTCAGTTGAACTGTGCGATTCCATCCAATCATTCGGAACCAAATTCTACTGTAGATGAGGATATTAAACAAAGGCCTTACGAAGAAAGTTCTTTGGAAAGTAGACAAAAAGATCCTCTTAGCATGGCACTAAGTGAGGAAAATCATAGTTTAGCGGCACATCCTCATGATACCAGTAACAGTGGATTACAGGCTTTGATATGCAGCTATGGAAGTTCAGACAGTGATTCTTCGTAGCATTTGTTCACAAGTAAAATCTGATAATATTCTATTGTTTTCGATTTTACTAGAGCATTTAACAGTGTTAACTTGTAACAAGTTTTGCGGCCCCTCAGTATCCCAAAAAATCCTCTATAGATACAGAGGCGCTGGCTTGGATATGAGTTTTTGTGACCTACTGAGTTGGTTGTTTGCTTTACGTCCAACTTCAGTACTATATAGGCTTTATTGTCGATGGGTCCCAAGACTAACGCCTGCCACACAGAGACAGTGGGGATACTTTAGACTCCTGTCTCATCCGATCACATTATACGGGTAGCGACTCAACGAGAAGGGGACAAAAAACTTTTGTACCATTTTGGCTTTCAAACCTCGAACCTCCTACTTGCTCTACCACTTGCTCCAGTTTGTTCCCCCTTTTGATCTCCTGCTCAGAAATCAAATTTAATTGTGACATCTTAATCATAGTTTCATATGACAAAATATCTGTAATAAAATCAAAACATGTTTTTACAACATTATTTTATTTGATGCAGCAGACAAGTTTAGATTTCTTTTTTGTGTTTGTTTTTTGTGCCAGTGAAAAATAATACATTAAGAACTCATCTTTTGTTTCCAATATTCTATCGACCTATTTGTGAAATTATGAGCTTGAATTAAGACTTTTTGTTTAGAAAGAGCTTTTAGATTTATAAAAGAAAACAACTAAGTGAATCTGTTGTATCAAAAAAGTTTGATTTTTCAGCAGTATAACTTGAAAGCCATACACCAAAATGTCATTTAATTGCTGAAAAATTGTTTACATTAAGTTATGTTTCATTTCTTAAGACAACTAAGGTTCTGTTGATATTTTGTTTCAATGTTTCTATGATGTAAATGCGATAATCTGTTTATTTATATTTTTAACATCTTCAGAAGTTGATCCATTGCCATATTTAACATTTAATGTTAACTTGAAACTACTGGACATTTTTCCTCGATTATTGTCATAATTATATAT
>RQTK01000259.1:457583-537525 GCA_003991915.1 Elysia chlorotica
GTAGTAGTAGTAGTAGTAGTAGTAGTAATAGTAGTAGTAGTAGTAGCAGCAGCAGCAGCAGCAGTAGTAGTAAAATGCTTAATTGTATATTCTGGACTCACACTCTTGAACTTGACCTTGAGTCCTTCCATGAACTGCTCACTCTGCTTGCCGCTGGGTATGAGAGTCTCCAGCGGTCGGCCTGCCCTCTCACGTGTATAGACGTCCTCCAGGCCACGAGGGATGTAGTCCACATTTACCTGCACCTGGTTAGAGTCAAAACAGAGCTTAATTGATCAGTTTCTTGGGCTTGTAAACACAATGGTTTAGAAGCATAAAATAGAAAATGATAGATCACACCGAAAAGCAAAGAGGTAGTAGAAACACAATAATTGATTTATGATTGATATATATAAGGGCATCCTTTGGAAAGCATCAGCATTTCCATAAGTAGAGAGTGAAAGTCAACCAAAAAAAATAGATATATAGTGCATACACGTTTATATTATCATTATTATTAATTATTATTATTATTATTATTATTATTATTATTATTATTATTATTATTATTATTATTATTATTATTATTATTATCATTATTATTATTACTTCGCAAGAGAGAATATATTTTAATCACAAGAAGGCAAAAGTTGCTGACGTTGAACATTGAGAAACCAACCATCAACCTCCAACAAACCAACTAACAAACCAACAGACGGACCGAAACCATATCGCATAAACCCATCTCACTTTGATAACTGAAACATGGTATGGTTGTATGGTTGTCCTATTGGTTCCACTCCTAGCCTTAGGGCGCTATGGGGAATGATACTTCGAAAAAAAGTTATCCCAATTGGGAGCTGCGTTCAATGAGCAGATGATGATGATGATGATGATGATGAAAACCACAAAATGTAATTGATAAATTAATGTTGGGTATGAAAGTCATTTGTCTCGCATATTGTTTGATAGTTGTCTGAATTCTAACATTCCATTGTCATCAACTATGCTATCTTGCAGAATGGTACCAAGACCACAATTTTATGAGCAGCCATACAGACACAAAGTGGGGATAAAGGTTTTTTGTTTCAGCCAGTCACAATATATGCCACATATCCAACCAGCAAGGATCGCACACTCGTATATATATTCATCTACATGTACCATGAACCTCAGTACAAAAAGGAAATACACATCAAATTATTGTTATTTTAAGATACTACCCTTTTATCTCTCATGGAAATAGTCATTGAGAAATACAAAGATAAAATCTTAATAATGTTGAAATGTGGATGATACATGTTCATAAAAGTAAAATAATGTATACAACATGTATTGCAATGCATTTCAATAAATATGATTAACAAAGATCTAAACATTCAAACAGTCTTACCAGTTTAGAGGATGGGACATCGTACAGGAGCTCATCATCTCGACGCGCATCACAAAGCCTCACAAAGACAGAGGCGCCATCCAGAAGTTTGATCTGCAGGGTTGAAAGATCAAAATGAAATTGTTTTCTAATACAGTGAAATAACAGAGGCCAACAAAGATTAATGTAGTTCCTAAGAGTAGGCCTATGACTATTTTGACTTTTCTCTGTCAGACTCATTTGACATTTTGTGAGCCATGGTTTTTCTCTCTCTCTCTCTCTCTCTCTCTCTCTCTCTCTCCCCCCCCCCCCCTCTCTCACTCTCTTTCTTATACTTCTCTGTCTCTTTCTCCTCATTTTCCTTATTATCTCTAGTTCTTTTTGTCTTGCTCTCAGCCCTACATCTCTGTACCCTATCTCTTACATTCTTGGCTCTGATGCTTCTCTCCATCCAGTCCTTGCACGGCTCCCTGGCCAGCTGCTTGAGCATCTCCTGAGTGGGGGCACCCTGGAACAGAGGCAGCTGGAAGGTTTCTGTGTAGCAGTACTGGTCTTTGAAGATTTGCACTGCAGTCCAAGCCTAAAGAAGGACAACAAAAATAGTTTATCATAGTTATGTCTTTTACTGTTAGAAAAATATTTTATTGTCTTGTTTTTCTTTGTTGAGTTTACATCTTTGGTGTTTTTTGTGTTTGGGTTTATCGAATGTTTGATTGTGAGCCAATGTGATATTTGTGTTCTCTGTATTCATCTAGGTTTCACTTGTAGTTCTATACTGGACAGGGACACTAGCAAAGGTTCAAACCGGGGACTTCAAGCTTGTTAATCTAGAGCACAAGTAACTGAGTGTAATGGCGCCTTATTTTCTCTTTACTTATGAATATGATTTCTAAACTTGACAAGATTAATTAGGATCCAGAGGCTCATAGACTGGTCAATTGATCTAATAAAATAACATTGCTTTAAAGTTTGAAGCTAAAAAGAATAATTGATTGTTAATAGCCACGATACATGGATCATTTAGCATGAACACAACAGGTGCCTCCTTTTACTTTGAGTTAGCTTGGAAAGTCATAGAATATTACAATAAATAATACATAACCAGTAGATTTGCCTTTTTAGATATAAAGCTTTTTATGGACTCACCAAGGAACACAGTTAGTCTTCCATCCCTCTTTCCCTAAGTTCGCAAGAGTGTTCTCTTGCACGACATTTCTCAAGACTTAAGTCTTACATGATGTCACACAGAGATAGAAAGGGATTCTAGGACATCTATCAAAGCCGATCATATTATGTATTTATACTGAAACTGACCCAAACCATGAGTAGAAAAGGAGTCTTAGGCCTATCCTGGATCAAATCTGAAACCTTCAGGTTAGAAGCTACATGCTCTGTGACTGATCCACTCCACCTCCTTCAGGATCTACTCGTAATTTTCCTTGTCTATATTGTCCACCTCTCTGTGCTTATTCCCCGCTTTACTTAAATTTTCTAGACTAATATAATTTTATTGCCAAAAAATTTTCCGACGACCGAACACCCACCTGTTCAAGAAGGCCATACTTGTAGTTGTCTCTCGAGACATTCACAAATACCTCTTGTAAGTGGATAATGGCGACTAAGAATCGGTGATAGGACCTGCGAGGAAAGTGCTAAAGGAAGAAAGATGATAAAATATATTTTAAAAAAGAACAAGGATCATTAGAAAGACATTAGGCCTATCACATAGGTTTCTATAGTTTAAGAGATCATCGATAATAAAGGTATCTTTCATTTAACTGATTATAGATAGAATATTGTTACAGCATAGACATATGTATGATATATCAGCATAAAAGAATATCAATAAGGTTTTTTAATAAACATCAGATTTAAAGTACAATAGACCAAACTAAAGCATAAAACCTAAGGCATATTTCAAAAAGTCCCTTGATCTGACCTTAAACCCATCCTTCCAAGATGGTGATGTATGTGTGCTCTGGACGTCCAAGTTCTCAGTGAACATAAGCTTGTCATATGTTGCATGAGGAGTGCCCTGAAACACATTAAACAAACTACGATGTGATTTTTATCCATTTCAAACCATGATATTCTGAGTGAAGTTTTGGGTTCTACAGAATTTAGGTAACAATTTTATTGAAAGATTAATATTAAGCTACTGAATCCGTACTCTTTAAGATGGGTCAGAAAAGAAAAAAAACTATTTGCAAATGTTATTTTTAAACTGTATGAAATATTGGATCCTGATGTTCCAGGAAGAACACTAACAGTGAGTCAAGAAAATTTTTATTCAATGACAATACCTTTTTTTTTGCTTGGAAACTGGATTAAAAGAATACTGAGGTTACATAATCAACCACTATTATTCTCTTAAAAAACAAACAAACAACGCCAATGTACTCAAAAGGCGGTGTAATGTTCAATTTGATAAGTTTTTAGAAGTCTTTGCGTGTAATGAGTACTGGTCAAAGTTCCTACCATGTAAAAAGCTCCGGGTGGGTTGAGACAGATGTGAGCATGAGTGAAGTTTGCCCATGGAAGATTCACTGCACTGTCCAGAGCCAACTGAGGGGAAAGACAGGGTGGCAAATCTAAGGATTTTTCTTTTTTGGAACAGTTTGGTATGAAATTGTTCTGATAGCCATCAATTTTCAATGCATAAAAAAAAGCATAAATTTTATCAATACATATGATATTCAATGAAGAGTTTAAAAAAAATATTTTCTTTATCTTACTTGATCCAGGATAAATAGTTTTTACAAAAGCAGAGATATAATATCAGTCTATTTTCCTAAAATTGATGAGTAAATAATATTTCCCTGGCACCAGCAGCAGAGCAACTTACAACACATTGTACCTTTGTATAAGATTCGAGTACTTTAAGCCTGTTACCTTTATACCATTTCTTGGGCTGTACTGGGCAATAAAGTTGAGATCTTGATCAAGAGGTTGGGAATCCATGGATTTCGTTAACTGGTTCTGGAGATAAACAGTATGATTTTTACTTACTAGACTAAAGAAAGGAAGAAGATTATGGTGTAGAGCAACATAATTTTACCTGGTATGTAAAAACCATGTGGATTTTTTTAAATGTCATTAAAGGTATTCTGTTTTTAAAACTTGTAAGACTATGTCATTTTAACGAGGAAAAAGTTGCCTCTGTCTGCAAAGGAACCATTATACATATACATGGGTGTATAGAGCAAAACAATCACATTGCCTACATTGCAAGTTGAGAACACTTTCATTTCTCTTTACACGTATTACAATCACCTAATTCTACCTAAAACAAAGTCCATGTGGTAGATGACAACCAACCCCCCCCCCCCCCCAACAAACACAAAAAAAAAAAAAAAAAAAAAACCACAAAAAAAACAACAACAACAAAAAAAACAAAGCAAAAAACAAGAACAAGAACAACAAAAACAAGACAATTTAATTGCTTATGCAGAGAATAACTTTAAATGACTGTCATATCCATATTCCCTTCACTAACCCTTTATCTTTCTTATAGGGGAAAACATTTTTTTAATCAGAAGCAAAAGTTTTTGAATGACTATAATGTTCATTTTAGTTTTCACCCATCATTATATCTTTCTCACAGGCAAATAGAAAAAGAAAAAAGAAAAAAAGAACAAATGCAAAAACGAACCCTAATGTATTGCTCCATGTTTTTCTCTGAGTTGAGGAAACTCTCCTTGGCTTTGGTGGTGGCGGCCACTGCCTCCCTGACTGTGGTCCTGGCCCGGGTCATCATGGCGTGGAACAGCCGACTCTCCCCGCGGGTGGGCAAGCATTGGCCCGACAGGTAGACCCGGTCCTCGTACTTGGGTCTCGGGTACCACAGGCCGAGCCGAGCCCAGTCCGCCTTCGGAACTTTTACGGACTAGAGAGGAGAAGGAGTGTTTAGCTTAGTTTAGATAAGTTAAAGCCTCTTGATTCGTTAAGGAACATAGAGAAGGGGTGGGCCCATTGGGAAAAATTGTATGTAGTCTTTCGTTAAGTTTTACGTTCCGCAGTTTTCGACAAATTTTCTATTTTATTATGTGGGCTGGAGCACCAGCTAAGATATGAACCACAAAACGCCTGCACAACAGTCTAATGCACTAACGGATGAGCTTTTGGGGCTCAGGTGAGACAGGTTCAGAAAAGGCAGACATGATATACTTTATAGCTCAAAGATTGGTCCAATCAAAGATACAAGTCTTAAATGGTGATAATTGATAAATTGATGGTAGGATTGATCCATTTGTTGTTTTTTTGTCCCAAAAGGAAGGCAAAATAAAAAAAGAAAAGAAAATGAAAACAAAATGTAGAAGAAGGATAGAAGGAAGAAAACAAAAAGAGTAAAAAGAGTTTGGAAAAACGGAGCCATGAAAAATTGATTAATAAAAATCATCAATAGAAGCGACATAGAAAGGCTTACCTCCAGTGGTTTGCCTCTAGGTCCACGGGGCACCTTAGTAAGACGCACAAGCAATGACGCGCATGGGATGACACGAACATTGGCGTCGCGGAGACAGCGCTCACTGAACGGGTCTGAACCGTTGGGACCTTGGCTGTACAGGCGCAGCTGATGAGCTCCTTCATTCAATGAAATCTGGCGAGCAGGAGGGAGAGTTTGCAGACATTTTAATGTCATGGTAATAGAAAAGCAGTTATAATTACTCGTATTTAACATCATATATTGCTTTTTTCGATATATTACAAATAAGCAACACACTGAGTTATTTGAAACATGCGTTTATTCTTGCTAAGAACACCTTCCTTAAATATCAAATGTATAAATTTAAAATAAAAGCAACAACATAAAACGCATCATTTTTATATATTATTATTACAAGTAGTGAAATGACTAATTAGACAAACGTGAAACAAGCAACGCTTACCGATAATATAATGACAGAGTGAGAGAGAGAGAGAGAGATAGAGAGAGAGAGAGAGAGAGAGAGAGAGAGAGAGAGAGAAGAGGGGGTGGAGAGTGGGTGAGTGTGGGAGTGAGAGAGACAGACCGACAGGCAACTAGATAGAATGGACAGACAGACAAACAGACAGAGCGGATAGGCCTACATTACCTGTAGCCCAGCTTTGTCCACTTGTGGCTGTCTCTCAGTGCCAGTTTCTACAAAAATATTGAGCACTGCGTATCCTACCACCGTGAGCTGGCGGTAGAAGGTGTCAATGGTGTATACCTTAAGAGATAATCAAATATAGAAACGTTACTGCAATCCTCATGTAGCTATTCTTTAGCTCAAAATAATTGTCTATTATGCGCAGAGAGTGTCAAGCAATTCACAAACGCTGTTTCTTGGCTGTTGTTTTTTAATATATTGGTCATGATGAGGATTAAATGGAAAAAAAATCTGATATTACAGCGTTTTTAGTGCCAATCGGTTGTAACAAAGGTCTTTTTTCAATTTTATATTAAAGAAATGCCCCTTTGTCATTTTATGGAGTATCCATATACCGTATACCATATACAGGAATACTAGTTGAGATCTTATACATCATGGATTTTGCTGTGGTCCCATCATCTCTGCTATACATGTATTGTTTTCGATGCACTTACTTTGAAAAGTAGAGTGGCTGACGGAGCGATTGCTGTCTCTCTAAACTCGGTTCGGTAATCATAAACCGGATTGTAGATTTGGCTGTCAATGTTGACACTCGTTGACATGTCTTTGCCATAAACCTCGTACTTTCGATCCAGGATACGTGCAGCGACCTTCAAAGATTTAAAAGAAAAAAAAAATGAGATGAGATACACACATTTAAGAGTAAATGTAATCTTAGTAATAATGACTGCAACGAAAAGATGAGCAAGTTTAAATCATTTAACTTGTTGGCCTTGTCTTCCGTTGATTAAAGTCTAAACAAAGAAAAAAAAGCATTTGTTCCGTCAATGACTTTCCATTAAAATGACGGTTCTTAAATTTGTGCAATATGCAGCAAGGCTATAATATAATGGACGCATGCCAAGACTAATAATTATATGATAGGCCTATTTGTACGTGCTGCTACACAGAGACAGTGCGGGGATATCATGATTCCTGTCTCAGCTGATCACAGTACACTGACACCGCCAACCAATAAGGGTCGAGATTGGACAAATCATATATTGTGGGTTTCGAACCGTGATCATTTCGATGGCGAGATCATTACTCTACCACTTGCATCATTTCGCCTCCCCCCAACCCATTATTTTCAAGGAACTATCACCAATCATTAAAAAAATAAAAACACTAGTACATGCAGTAAAAAAAAAGTAAATCTCATAAAAGCAACCAACTGAATTGTTTGGCAACACTAATCATTATTGTGCTCACCCTGGTGAAAGTGACTGAGTCTGGCAAGAAACGACATCCATCGATGTAGATGTCGAACCCGTCTCCGGAGTGGAAAGGGTCTGACGGTGGGGTTTTTCTCTCGTATGGAAGCCAGGCATACTGAGACAAAGAAAGGAACACATCATGATACTGATAAAGGCATCCTTGAATACAATTTTGAAATTACAATAAACTACTAAGCAACAAAAAGAAGTGTGTTATTGCATGGGCAAACGTTAATGCTGTGCAATATATACTTGTAAGACAAATTCAAGTTATAATTATTTTCGATGAAGACGGTGGTATCAACTTACTCTCTCTGTCTGTCTGTCCTGTCTGTCCTGTCTGTCTGTCTGTCTGTCTGTCTGTCTGTCTGTCTGTCTGTCTGTCTGTCTGTCTGTCTGTCTGTCTGTCTGTCTCTCTGTCTGTCTGTCTGTCTGTCTGTCTGTCTGTCTCTCTGTCTGTCTGTCTGTCTGTCTGTCTGTCTGTCTCTCTGTCTGTCTGTCTGTCTGTCTGTCTGTCTGTCTCTCTGTCTGTCTGTCTGTCTGTCTGTCTGTCTGTCTCTCTGTCTGTCTGTCTGTCTGTCTCACTCGATCTAGCTCCTTCTCTCTCTCTTCCTCTCTCTCTCTCTCCCTTATTTTCGCCTGTCTGTCGCTCTTTCTTTCTCTGTCTTTCTCTTCCCCTCTATCTGTCTGCCCGCCCTTTTTTCTAATACCCCCCCCCCAAAAAAAAAACCCAGAAAGGATCCCCAGCTCACCTCAGGCAGGATCTCCTCGCCCTCGTCGGAGAGCTCGCTTGGAGTGAGCGAGCCCGGCCTGGGCTGGCCGTGGAAGATGTGCAGGCGGACGGACGCCTTCCCGTAGCGCTTCCACATGGCCTGCTGCTGCTTCAGGTGGTGGCTGCTGCTGCTGCTGTAGTCGGTGATAGGGATGCTGGTGGGCTCGGGAACGGGTGGGGCGAAAAGCTTTAGGGTGTGGGTGCCGATGTTCAGGCGCATCAGGTTTGGGTTGAATTCTCGGCGTTGGCGGGAAGAGAGGTCTGTTTGTTGGTGGACGGAGAACATAGAGTAATACATGCAGTTAAGTAAAAGTACTTTATTAAAAAAGAAAGACAGTAAGATCATAGTGTGTTATTATAGCTTGAAAGATGAACGATTAGAGAGTGAGCTGATTCTAGAATATGGAAACAGAAAGAAGTTGAGGGAGATGGTTACAAAAGTTCCAGGGTGCTGGGTGCCGATGTCTAGGCGCATCTAGTTTTGGTTGAGTTCTCGGCGTTGGCGGGAAGAGAGGTCTGTGCTATTTGATGAAGGGGGGGGGGAGGAACAACGAATGATAATTGACTTAACTAGGAAGATGTATGGAGGAAGAATAAAGGATTGGCCTGGCTAAATATGAGATGGGATGTCTGACAGACGTGGAAGGACACGGTAACAAATGCCAACCAGCACGGCGCTCCACGGTAATGAATGTAGGCCTACGTTCAGTTAAAAGATCGAGAGATTTGTTTAAAGACCGCTTTTTACTTTGTGGTCAATGAATTTTTAAATATTCATCTCACTATTTAATTTTAGGGAATTTAAATGAAAAAAACAACAACAACGGTTTACTAAGTGATAGAAGGCTTGTCTTTTCAAGACACGATAATAATCATCTTAAATGTTTCATGTGCTATTGTTTCAGATGAGGTTCTCACAATAAAAAATCTTCGTGGCGTTAGGTAGAAAAATTCAGGACACTAAAGGAACAAGCATGTTTTTAAAAGTATACTTGTATGGTATTCAAAATAAAAATCGTCTGTCTGTCTGTCTGTCTGTCTGTCTGTCTGTATGTCTCTCTCTCTCTCTCTCTCTCTCTCTCTCTCTCTCTCTCTCTCTTCACAACAACATTCTAACCCTCTCTGGCCCTTTCCTACACAAGCCTCACCTCCATGCGTGGACAGCACCAGAGGAATAGCTGCCCAGGCAACGAGAGCTTCTTCGCCGTACTGCGGGACGTTGGCCGCGTCTCTGCCGGCGCGCGGGGTATCCCCGCCCTGGGACCCACGCACCTGGCGCCGCAGGTAGAAGCGGACCACCAGGAGCATGTCCCCGCTCAGACGGACGTCCTGGAAACTCGCCTCTTGCTGGCCGAACACGTGATAGTTGAACTTGAAGTTGGAGCGTACGGCGGTTGTGCTGCACATGACGGGGCTGGTGGCTGATTGGACAATCTGGAGGTGAACGAGGTGTCGGGCGTGGGGGAATGGCATCATTTGTATTAATTTATTAAAAAGAAAAAAGCGAGTGAACAAAGGTTATAAATTTATATATCATAGCGTGGGTAGATTTATCATCTGTGTTTTTAAAAGTCACGAGGTTTACATTATAACATAATTATATGTATACATATATATATACTCTCTCTTTGTCTGTCTTCTTTGTATCTTTCTCCCATCCATCTCTATCTCTGTCTTTCTCTGTCTATCTGTCTGTCTTTCTGTCTATATGTCTCGCCCTGTCTCTCTCTGTCTGTCTGTCTGTCTGTCTGTCTGTCTGTTTGTCTGTCTCTGTCTCTCTCTCCCTCTCTCTTTCTCTCTGTCTCTCTCCCCCTCTCTCCCTCTCTCCCTCTCTCTCTCTCTCTCTCTCTCTCTCTCTCTCTCTCTCTCTCTCTCTCTCTCTCTCTCTCTCTCTCTCTCGCTCGCTCTTTTCCTTCTATTTCACTATTTGATAGCTGTAAAAATGTTCCTGTAAAAAAAAAAACAGCAACCCTAAAAGGCAGCTTTGCAAGCTGTCCAGCTCACCTTTCCAGTAGAGTGGTAGTAGGCCGTGAGGCGGACTTTGCCCTCACCAAGCTCGGCGTGTTTGACCCGTTCGACTTGGAAGCCGATAGTCGGGTCCAAAATCGTACTCGATATCTGGATCGGGGGCAGGTTCGGGGTCCTCCTGGAATGGGGGAAGTTAGAGTTAGAGAGTTCGTAGTTACGACGCTTCAGCACAGAAGCGGTTATTATTCAATTATAGTAATTGTTTAAGTTTTCTTCGTTTTTCTCGCTCACCAGTACGGTTAGCTTAACACTAGTTCAAAATTAATGTGAATTATAATATAAAATAATTTAATAATAATGCAGGCTTAACGACAGCGTCATTACATAGGCTATTCATTTATCACAAAGATCAAATTCGCACACCTAACTAAACCCGTTTAATTAAAGCTTTAATGTGAGCTGGTCAAAATAATATTCTTTCAAAACATTCCACAAATTACAGATTGACATATTTTGTTTATAATAATAATAATTACAAGTTCTAACGCTCATATGAACTTTCACATAATCCTGTTTCAAGATTGAATTCACAAAACTACAGAATTAGTGGCTTAGTAGGTTAATTGTCCATGGTGTCTTATCGTTACAAATAGTAAGGTGTTATTTCACAGCACATCTAGATATAATAAATGGTCATGCGCATCGGTACCAATAATAAGACGTTCAGGAGAGCAGGTTGGCGGTTGCTCATTCAGAAAGTCTTTAAACAGACAGACTGGGTTACCAGGGTTCAATTCAGAGTGAATGCCCTAGTCCGCGAAATTGAAGATTACAATTAACTTTACATTGCTTGACAGCGATGATACGCTAAATAAAATGCTTGGTAGAGGCTGTGATACGTTGGAAAAATCATATGCACTATTTAATTCCAGTCTTAAAGAAAATTTAATGTTTATGTTTTTATATTTGTGAAATGATAATTTGATTAAACAGAAATGTTGACGTAAACTGATTAAAACTTTTATTTTTTATTTTGTAAACACTCAAATAAAAGCAAGTGGGTGCTCGTGTGTTGTCAACCCATGTCAATGTGAATGCCTCCTACAAAATTATTATTCAAATCGAAGTTAATTTACTGTTTTAAAAAACATACCCAAACACAAGGGTACAACTTAAAGAGCAAACAAAAAAAGACAATGCTTGGTTAGTTTGAAGCAACTGCAAAAAGGTTAAGTAAGTGCACGCATTGTTAGAAAGTTTTTATGTTATTTTGACCGTTGCTTATATCTCTTGATAATACCTCAACTCGATGCTCTCGAGTAAGATTAACATTTAAAGAACCCAGACAAAATAACACACACATACGCACACACACAAAAAGAAAATAAAAACCTGGTAAGGATGATCGGCACCGCTACTGAAATATTGTTACTACCATTTTATCTTTTGCCATAATTACTTGTTTGTCTTGCTATGAAGAGTTACCTTCTTACTGCTGTCTCTCCTAAAGTATGGTAAAGTGCCGTTTCTTATTGTCAAAATGTTATAAAATTATTCACTACTAAACAACCCTTACTATTCAAAGCCCGACGCATTATCATGTAGCCTATTTTAACAAAATATACTTAAGCAATTAGAACAATCACGCAATTAATCTTGTAAATTGTTTTAAAATTTTCTTCCTCTTTTGTTACTGATGCGTACCAATGTTATTCACTTGAAAGATTATTCTAAAATGAAACGTGTACACATTCGCACAAAAAGCCATGGTGACCGTAATAATTATTTCACTTTTCAAAAGCAATATAATATTAGGTGAAGAAAAACAAGCACGGCACCAGTTAAAACATTTTCTCTTCTCCCATTTCCCCTCAAAATTAAGTATACAAACGTATGGCTACAACAAAACTGTAAAAGCCTACAATTCCATCCAGCGTTACGTCTTTGTTAATCGCTATTGTTAGGTTGTTTGTTATTATCTGGTACGACTGTCTAGAGTCTAATAATTCCCTACCTCTGCAAAGGAGAGAATCGTTCCAGTGGAGAGCTGGGAGGGGATTCGGTGGGAGGGGGAGGTATTGGTGTGATAGCCACCTGAGTAAGGACTTCTCCGCCCTGGAAGAGAAAACGGAGGGCGCCTGGTTAATGCTTAGATACTGAAGTTGTTTCCCTTTTATAGCTAAAGATGTTCTTAGATCTAGTTCTAATTTATTTAATTTTCTCATGTGTTCATTGAGAACGGCAATACTTTGTCTGTTGCATAGAGGCCTATATTATGCCTTTCTTAATTTAAAACCCTTATCTGTATTGCATCAATATAATTGTGGGCTGCACATCTTTTCTTTTATCTTTAAACATATATAGAAAATTATTAAAGTAAGCACCTTTGGTTTGAGGCCCATTTTAACGACTGGGTAAATTAAAAAAGAAATAACAACATAAAAGTTAAAACTTCCATATCGTGTGAATAACAATTAATATATGAAAGGAATGGCGTTCTTTTATGAGAACAGAATAAAAGAATCTAAAAACAAACGAAACAATGAAATCTATAAAAATCCAAACCAGAAGAGCTGTGTATTATTGGGAATCCATGAAGTGGGATAAAAAAATATCAAGATTTTCTGTAGTTTAGACTATAATAATTGGTACGATGGTTGATGTTTAATGTATTAAATCCAAGAACTACTCAGTTCTATACCATTTATATACAAAACTAAAAAATAATAATAACAACTGCATTATACATATAAAAATACTACAGTGTATAAAATTTATTTGTTAAGAATATGAAAGCTATCTCAAAACAAATTGAAGCTCAGGAGGTCAAATACTACTCTCCATAATAAAGATATGCATACGCTCAGGAAAAAGGACGAAAGAAGGAAAAAGCGATTTCAAGAAAATCAAAATAGAAAGATGAATTAGAATGTACTGAACAGCTCTTGCTTTCAAAACTAAAGCACATTACAAATTAATATCGATAGTAGAAAAAAAAACACTCCTTTCATAATGTTTTAAATAATGTTACAATTGAACTTGAAACCCGCAACTATCATTTTAAGTAAAGGAATTAGAATATATTCCAGTATTGAAATAGTAAAGCATTAATATGTCAGACCACTTTTGGTAATTTTTTAATGTTGTTTAACTGAATAGATTACAACTATAAATGATTACATTTTTGCATTTTATTAAAATTAATGAAATAGTAAAAGTAAAGGTTAGTGCAATTACAAAGCAATCGTAGTTAAAAGGAGCAAAATACTAATCTATCCTAATCAACATCCAGCTATTTTGAATATTGTGAGGTAGGAATGATGGATGTTTTACCAGCGGTGCCACCGCATAGTGGTCTTGGTTGGCCGCAGCAATGGGCGCCATCGACTGGTTGTAGGCGTCGCGCATGTTTACTATGCGGTAGTAGAGCTCGGTCTCGCCGTACTGAAGAGTGTAATAATTACATGTATATGTGTTTAGTAATCGTCATTGTAGTTTGATCAAGAATTAGTTGGATGAAAAAAAGCACAAAACTAACTTTTTGAAAGTTATATATTTTTAATGTAATTTAAAATAGTGTTATTGATATTAAAAACAAATTCAACAGATATAATTGCTTAACACGCATCAATATCAACTAAATAACACTGAAATTCAAAGTAACCAGGCTCCGCGGGTACTAAAAGGAAGAGCGCTTTGTATGACATTCAATACCAATACAACAATGATGGCATATTTTGTGGACAAGGCCTCATTTACCCTTCATTACGATAGTCATGATGACTTCTCCTTGCCATAAAGAATATAGTTGTCTTATTATTCGCGAAGAGGGAAAAAAAAAACAACAAAACATTCGTGCATGAATAGTCACGAGTTCTAAAGTAGGTCTAGCTCGACACCCTGGATGTAGGACAAATCAATTACTTCAACCACAAGGAGGGGTCCTGACATTTTCTTTATCCTTTTTTAATCTTTGTAAAACAGGATGCTGGATCCTTCTTACGATAATGCATTGGATTAACCAAGAAGAAAGTGATATAAATAGTTCGCAAGTTCAGAACCGTCCCCTTGACCTGTACTAACTGAAATGTCATAAAATATGGTGGGAAATGCGGCATATATTATAAAATTATGTTATTCTTTTAGAACTCATAGTAAAATGTAACCGCCTGTTTCCTCTGAATTTTTTAAATATCAAACAAGTGTAACCCCACCAGACACTTCAACTCTTATATATTTGCAACAATCATTTCGTCTACCTTCTGTTGGTGCTCAGACGGGTTCGACAGGACAAAGTCAAAGACGTTGTCATCCAGCACGATAATGCTCGGCCACACACCAGTCGCCAAACCCAGTGCGCTTTACAGCAGTTGGAACTTCCTACCATACCACATCCGACATACAGTCCTGATTTGGCCCCGTCTGACTTTTTCTTATTTCCTTTGCTGAAGAAACATCTCAAAGGAAATCACTATGAAACCGATGCAGAAGTTGAGGCGGATGTTCGCTCTTGGTGCCGATCCCAGACACCAGAATTCTTCGCCGACGGCATGCGAAAACTTGTACAACGCTGGCGCCTCTGTATTGAACGCGATGGTGACTATGTTGAAAAATGATAGTTCATCAGATAGGGGAGACTCTAAGCTTTCATTTGATGTGTAACTTGCTTCTGTAGTCCTTCAAATAAAAAAGTTATTAAAAAACGGCCCTTATTTATCAGCCTGCCCTCGTATAGTACGGTAAATGTAAAACAGGATGCTGGATCCTTCTTACGATAATGTATTGGATTAACCAACATGAGTTCTTGGATTAGATACATATCCAGACAAGCAGTAATCGAGCCAAGTTTCTATTCTTTTCTTGATGGAAAGACTTTAACATCATAACAGATTCTCCAAAGGAGAAGATGGTGGTATAAATAGTTCGCAAGTGCAGAAGCGCCCCCTTGACCTGTGTTAACTGAAATGTCATAAAATATGGTGGGAGATGCGGCATATATTTATGTTACTCTGTAGAACCCATAGTAAAAATTTAACCGCCTGTTTCCTCTTAATTTTTTAAATATCAAACAAGTGTAACCCCACCAGACACTTCAACTCTTATATAAGGTAAGATCCTGTTCTACTGTTTAGTCTACGAGCGGAGAGTAAATCGTAGTTTCAGCCTAAGCTCGTATGTCACATGGTCGTCAAACAAAGCCCGTGGTTGGATTAAGCTTTTCACATCACATGATTCAAGGTCATTTCCTTGTATGTGAACTATTTTGTGGTATCTATATTTTTGAAAATTTAAAGAAGACCAAATCTTTGATATCAATTTAAAATTTCAAAATACAATATGTCCACATGGATACAAAGAAGATGTTCTGGCACAAGCGCATACCAGTTATACCAGCATGAGAGCGGCATGATAGGGAAGGTTAGACTGCCTCATCTGCAAGGGAGTTCACCACTGCAGTAGACCTAAGGAATACTGCCTAGGTCCTAGGTATGGATGTATGGCTTGATGACACAAGCGTGTACCAATGCGTTCAGCATCAATGAGGCGTGATGTGAAAAATACAGGTTAAACTGCCTCATTTACATGGCATTTCAGCCTGCGACTGGTTAAAATTTGCAGTAAATTCTCCACCTTACCTGAGGAATACTCCCTAAGTCCTGGATGGGGATGTAGGGCTTGATGGGCACGGCTCTGAGTGGCAGTCTGTGCCTGCCCGCCATGAGCCTCTCCTGGCTGTCGAAGAGCGGGATCTTGGTCCAGGCGCGGGTGATGAGGCGCGACTGGTCGTGCTCCGCACCGGGGATGCTGCCGGCCGCCTGCAGCTCCACCACTATGCCCAGGTCGGGCTGGGGGGGACACCTGTAGTAGGCGGCGGGTGGCTGGTTAGTAATCTTAACGTCCATCGGTAGCGGTTATACTATCTTTGTGACAGGTTTCAAGATTTATGTCTGTCACTATGCCAAGATCAGGTTGAGATGGTTTGTTTTTTTTGTGTGTGTTTTGTTTTTGTTTTTGTTCACTGTCCATGAGATGCCTCAATGTTAATCTTTGACTATTTACGTGTTGTTGACAAGAAAGAGCAAGAGAGAGAGAGAGAGAGAGAGAGAGAGAGAGAGAGAGAGAGAGAGAGAGAGATAGAAAGGTGGAAAGACTATCACAAACGATCAATCAGATCAAACCAAAGAGGTAACACACCTGGGCACCGGCTGCCTAGCGCCTATGACAGCGTTGACGGCGGGCGCGTTGTAGGCTGTGGCCTGTCTCGCCCCGGGCTCTGTGTAGACCAGGGGAAGGATGGTGGGCTCCCCAAGCTTCGCCTGGTTGTTGTGGAGGCCCACGATCAGACGCACGGCCCCGATGCGAGGGTCCAAGTTCAACACAAAGTCGTAGAAAATGACGAATCCAGCACTGTACGGGAAGAGAGACGTTCATGACATTTTTGGTATTTCCGTTGTCACTTGACTCCTATTTTGTTTTTGTTGCTTTTCAAGTGTTTTATATTGAATCGATTCATGTGTGAGCCATCGTTTTATTTTTCTATTATTTCTTTGCTATATTTTTCCTCATCTCAAATTTTATAAGTTTTACTGCATCGCCTTGTGTCTTTGTATCTTTATCTTATAATTATGTCTTTGTATTCCCGCGTGGTCTATGTCCACTTTCTTTATAGGCTCACACATGATAACGGTGGAATATCTTATGGAATTAAGATTTGATTAGAATTGTGGAATTAAGCATTCTTAATTTTTTTTTTTTTTACCCACAGAATGTGAATTAAGTTTTAAATGAGAATAGCGGAATTAAGCTTTCACAACAATTACGGAGTTAAGCGTCTATGAGACTTTATAAATTTACACCAGCTTGACCCTATACAGTTGTTGGTAATCATGTAATTAGGAAATATTGCTGTATATTAATTGATTTGATTAAGTTAAAAAGTTAAGAAGCAAAACGCCACATTTTTACGTCCCTAAGGTTGGCATAGGAATCCTAAACAGAGACAAGAGCACGAGTTGAGGATTGAACCTCGGACTTCCTGCTCGTCAACCCAGAGCACTACCAAATAAGCTATCTCCTAAAGCCAACCTGAGAGCATCACGATCAGCCATTGTAATATTTGATTTGCCGTCACAACTTAATATTGTCATGATTGTTACATTATTATGATACCTAACATCCCCTCAGAGCGATAATTTGTGAAGTTGTTATGTTTTATGTATAATAAAGACACTTTCTGGAGAAGCATGATGCTACTACTACTACTACTACTACTACTACTACTACTACTACTACTACTACTACTACTACTACTACTACTACTACTACTACTACTACTACTACTACTACTACTACTACTACTACTACTACTACTACTACTACTACTACTACTACTACTACTACTACTACTACTACTACTACTACTACTACTACTACTACTACTAACCACTACTGACGACGCCTCACCCCCCACCATCACCACCATCATCATCATCATCATCATCATCATCATCATCATCATCATCATCATCATCATCATCATCATCATCATCATCATCATCATCATCATCATCATCATCATCATCATCATCATCATCATCATCATCATCATCATCATGTTCACACCAACATCACTTTTATTTATCACTTTCATCATTCACATCTGAGTAATCAACACACCATTGCTCAAATTGAGCAATACATTTACTCTCTTTTGAGAAATTCAGTAAGAGTTAATCCGAATTTTAAACCATTGTTATTCTAAGGTTTTAACACGACGACAACACATTTTGAAAAACACGCATATGCTGTAAAAATATTGTTTTATTGTCAATTAAATATAAAAATAGAGATTCTTGTTTGTATAAAAGAGTTAAACTAAGAAGAGGCATGTTAATAGAGTTTTAAAAAAGTAAAAAAAAACAAAAACAGTATAAGCAATAGGTATCTTAAAATCACAACTGATTTCCGAGTATTCGATTTATTGATGTAACAAAAGACAATTTATACTTACATTAAGAATGTTTAATATTGATTTAAAAACAACAACAACAACAACAACAACAACAACAACAACAACAACAACAACAACAACAACAACAACGCACTAGCATTTCGTCACTTTAGTCAATTTCGCACGTTATATAAAATGTTAATAAAAAGTAAACCCATATAAGGGACATATAAGTGATACAATTACACGATTTTGTTGCATATAAATATATAAATATGGATTAATAGAAGGTAAATATGTTTTAACAACATGACATATGAGAAGCTTATTATTTTTAAAACTAGATTTCCTTCAATGGGTAAGTTTTGGGTTAGCACCAGAAATTTACAATGACATCACTCGTCACACTGAAGAACACAGTCAACTGCCTTAGTGATAGAGCCCAATTGGCTGTGTACTATGCGTATTGATATTTTTGCGTAGGACGTGGGCTGCAACAGTACCTGAACATTTTTTTTCATGTAGATTTTTAGTTCTTGCACTTTTCGAGGGTAATTTTATGGTAATGGTAGTTGACGTTACCTTATAGCTTGATTGTATTTTTCTTTGACCCCCCAAGCTTGATTGTATTTTTCTTTGACTCCCCCCCCCCCTTTTCCCACAAACGAAGCAAAAACAAAATTACATTGTTTAAATTTGCTATTACAAATTATAACAGATTCTATACAAGTTTAAATTATGATGCGACAAGAATTTTCTGGAAAAAGTATTATTCTCTAACTGATATTTCTCTTAAACGCTCTGTTTGCGGTATTCATGGTACAGCTTTAGGCATAACACTTCAAGATTTCAACTTTATTCCAATCAAATGGATCCTATGGTTTAAACGTAGAGTATAATTTATTTATTTTTAAATGGGGTATTACTTTTACTTCGGATTAAAAGATCAATAATTGTGTTTTGAATTTAGGGTTGTTCCTCTGGTTTTCTCCAGCTTTCATTCAAATAGAATTGTTAATAATTTAAACTTGTTTAACGCTTCAAGATGAAATTCCAAAATGTTCCTGCATTCATAGAATTACCCGCTTAAAGCTGTTTTTAAATAAATAAATATAAGAAAACGTTTGTGCCATGTTTCACAAACTAACTGTAGATAGATATACAGCAAAAGATAGGAAACCTCGGTGAGAATTATAAAACAGTGAGAGAGAGAGAGAGAGAGAGAGAGAGAGAAATAGCAAGAGAGATGGAGAGAGAGAGAAGGCATGAAGATTATTCTGAAAAAATCGCTGTAATACAGTGATAGAGGGGGGTTGTTCAAACCATGGAAATTGAAACATCCTAAATGCCTTTTTATTGTTTAGAGGATAATCACATTAAAGGTAAAAGGTATAAGAGAGGAATTACACAGAGGGTATGGACAAATCAAAGACCCGCACAGATATATTCACACATTTGTAAAATAGTACCTTCGTCCAATAAAACGATTTTTTATAGCACCACCGATCTTTCCTTAGAAAGATAGTGAAAATCGTTCGATATAAATTGCAGTTTGACAACAAACTAGTAAAATGGAAGGGGTGGTATTTGTTACTATAATTTATTTCATAAATTATTTTAGAAATTTTGAAATAAAAACTTTGGATGCATGAATACCATGCTGCGTTAAAAACCATTATTATAACAAATTCATTACCAGCATAAAAGCGCCAAAGACTATGCTGGACCAGAATGGTGTATAAATGTCCGTTCCTAAAAGGTGAAAAAATTGTAAACCTATTTGCTGTTTCGAATTAACAAAAGCTTCGAGCACCATTGATTAAAGTCAGCATTAAAAAATTTCTTTTTATAGACATCCATGAAATAAAGAATGCAAAAATATTTGTTACAACGCTGTATCAACCATTTTGCGAGAATTAAGTGGGTGACTACAATAAAGTAAAAATAGTGAGAGTAGAAAAGTACAGCTATACCTGGATGCATTGTTTAAAAAAATTGTGACTGACAAGACTTTAAGGAAAGATTTTACTTCACAAATTAAACACTGTTATAGGTATATAAAAAAATAAGTTTGAAAGAGGGTCATCTTTGATGTGTATTCTCTTTCCTTGTTGGCCACTCGACATCATGATATCTGAAAATGAAATCAAAATTACGGGACAAAGAGCCATGCAATCAAATACATAATTAGATGTCATCTGTATTGCAATAATTTACGAGATTTCAGAACATAATGTAGAAATCCATCTGCTAAAATTACGAATAGACTAGAGAAAGACAGAAGTTAATTCAGTTCATAACAAATCTAAACACTTGAATTTTTTTTAATATTCCTTTAATTTCGGAAAGGATGCCAATAACGACAAAATTGGTTAGCCGAATCAACTTATTAAATTGTAAAGTTTGTTTGATATAATCTTTTTTGTGTGTTTGTTTTTGTTTTGTTTAGATCGTTAGAATCCTACAATAGAAGTAGATTCGTAGGCCTCGTATTGGTACAACGATTAACTAACATGGCGAACTATTCCATTTAAAAATTAAACTTATGCTCACCTGTTATGGAGTTAGCATATCGTGGTATCGGCCAGCAGACGTGGAGGTCTAGAGCTGCAGCTCATAGTATGGGTCAGAGTTGATGTCCTGGCGGTAATGAGTTTTGGCCCAAGTGTGTGCGTATGGTTGGCGTGGGCTGAAATGGCAATTATTTGCGCGACTTGCCAGATTTCGCGTTAGTCCACAGGTACCAATACAAAAAGACTAATTCTTGTCTTCCTTTTACAATTGGTTTTAATCTTAACACAATGGGTTGTTGTAAGTAAAACGATGTGGTAGGCTTACGACTCGTCTTAACATAATATGAATAAGAAGGCTTACGACGAGTAGTTAGGCTACTGCGACGTTGTACTTAAGACCCAATATATCTTAACCTTATGATCAACATTATGCATTATGTAACGCGCTGGGTGGTGAATGATGAGTTTGCATGGTAATTAACGTTTTGAAAAACCATCCTTTTTTTCCTTTTCAGTAAAATGTTCTCTTGCAGTGTGTATATATAACGGTTTATAAAAGATAATGAAACGGACAAGACCTATGCTACCCTGAATTTTATGTTCTGTTTGTGCTTTTCTCTCCTCCCTCTTCACCAATTTGCTTAGAGGTATTTGCACTGTGAACACGCCTTTGGGGTTTTCTTGTGTAACACTTATCAAAGTTTAGAGAACAATTCATACATGTTATAACAATTCATTTTAGGTTTCTAACGTAAAAATAGGGAACCGTGATACCAGTATTTTCGAGTAATCCTATACTTAATGCTAAAGTACTAAATAATAAATAAACCAAAGAAGGAATAATTCTTTACCTGTAATCATAGGGCGCCAGTCTGTCAACTTCGATATATTTCGTTTGCTGGAAATAAAACAAAAAAATAACATAAATAACTTGTGTTAGCAAGAATATAATGCGATAATTGACCAATACGTGAGATCGTTACATATAAAGTGATAGAATACTATTTTTATACTTAATCTTTTTACTGAAAAAAAAACCCCACAACAATTTAATCACACGCACACACACACACACACACACACATACAATCGGGAGTATGAAGAGAAAGTAAAATAACGAGCTAGCTACATGTATTTGTTAGGTTTGAGTAACAATAACCACGGCCCTTTTCCATCGGATCCTCAATAGAGATGGAGAGTTCTCACTATGGCGATCATGAATTGGTAAAGATTTCATTATGCTTTTTATTAAATAATGTAATGCCTTCAGAACGTCTACCGTACCACAGGCGGATGGAGGAGGGGGTTGTGGGTTGGTTTAAGTGGTATAGCGTTGCTTTTCCAATCGGGAGGTACCCAGTTCGAATCTACGATCGGTAAAATATGTATGTGTCCAATGTCGTCCCTACTGGTTGGGTTGGTGTCAGTAGAATGTGGCCGGTTGAGACAGGAACCCAAGTCTCTCTGCACTTCTCGTTTGAGGACGCACATAAAATTGTTATATGTTAGTCTTTTGGCATGTCTATTATATATAGTCCACAGTGGGGCATTAAGCAACACAACAAACTACCGTACCACTGGTGCCGGTGTAATGATCGGCGGGGGTGCCTGGATGGGGGGAGGCTGTTGTACGATTATCTTTGACGGCTGCTGTTCACGCATGCGCAGATAGACAGTATCGTGACGAAGGCGTTCAATCTCTCGCTGCAGCTCATACATCTTGCGCAGGTGGTCTTGGTGCATCCGCCGGATGTCACGCTCAAGTTCGTCTGTCGCAAAATAAAATTGAGGGTTTCGAAAAGATTACAAAGTCTGAAAGTTTATAAGTATCATCTCCAAATAGGCCAATCAAACATACACAAAAGGTACCTTAAATAACTTTTTTTTTAGAATAAGCACAATATGTTTTAAGTGTAAGCTTGTACAGCCAGCAATGAAATTTAAGATATTTTGAAAAATAAATGTTCAATGTTTACACAAACCTTTTAAATTGTATTTTTTTTATTAGCGTTATACCACTCTAAGCACTTACTCTTTTTTCAAAATATTGAAATTGAATCAGCTGTTGTAAACGGCTATTAAAAAATTAATATATTTTTACGTATTTTTATTATTCAGACAATGGGGTATTATTCGGCCTTGAACACGATATCCGTCTTGAACCTAAAAAATCACAATGTCAAATGTAGTGAGTGTAGTGGCGGGCTACTCAAAAGTTTCTTAATAAGATCTAAGAACATTCGGTGTAAAAATGATTTATTACGGCGTGTAGAATCATTCTCGCATAGTTATTGATCACTGATTGCAATGCGTTATTGGGGTCGGTACGCGAAACCGGATTGGTGCCAAACTTGCTGAAAAAGCTCTATGAGCTACGTCCCCCGTACCAAGATCACGTCATCATGGCTTCTTTTCTGTACTATATAATCATTCTTTTCAATACGTTTGAGGGCCACGTAGAGTTGATTTAAAGTACCACATACAAAGAAAATTATGATCATCATCCATACGTTACAGGAGATTTTACGAAGAAAGGGCCAATGCAATAGATGCCTTATTTAATTTTGTTTATTATTTAAATGCATAAAGTTGGCTTATGGACAAAGCTAATTTATTCGACAGGTAGTGGAAGCTTTTGAATTATTTTGATAATGCTTTGGATCATTGCAACAGTAAATCGTATTGTCCTCTACCAAACTTCAAAGATAACGAAATATCTTGTGATATAGAATGATGCATTATTCGACTTCTCCTAAAGGTTTAAAAGTGCGTCACGAGTTGTGGTTTCTCTTTCAGTTTAATTTCCTTCAAAAACTTTACATTGCAAGTCATTCAGCAACATTGCAACACTCTAAAGCTTCAACGGGGTTTGAATAAAAATTGAAGGAAAAAAGAAAGATTTCTCTGTCAAGGAAAGGAGATCTTATCAATGGCTACATCAGACTTCTGAATTGTTGTTTCTTTTTTTAGATTAATTTCCTAAAAATACTTCACACTGTTCGTTTTTTATAACATTGCAACATTCTAAAACTTGAAATGAGATTTGAATAACAAGTGATAAAAAACATCCCTCTGTTACGGAAAAAAGATCTTATCATAGCCACCTCTCACTTCCACCCCGAGTGCTTGACTTTTATTAATTTGATCTCAATAGGGGGGAGAGAAATGACGTACGAGGCATTGGGTTTACCTAGCTTTTCTCTATTGTTTATCCTTGTATAATAGGCTTTGGGGTAAGAAAAGGCGTTCAAGGTACTTCAAAGGTGAAGCATAAATTAAAAAAAGAGACACTACTCTTTTTGTAGTGCACCGCTAGCTTAAGGGTAATAATCAACACGGATATGTAATAAAAGTCACAATAGGCTATAACCGGTCTAATGTTTGTCCTTTTTGTTTTATTTCGATAACAGTTGTCACATTTTCCCTCATGATTGTTTCAAAAAGGTCTGTGTGCGTGTATGTGTGTGTGGGGGGGGGGGGACTAGCAGTCAAACAAGTTGGCTTGAAAGTGGTATCAGGAAAATATTTAAACTCTTTCGTTGTTCGTTCAGTGATTCGTTTCACACAAGAAATTTTACTTTTTTTTTTTCAAATATACACAGAGTTTAAAAAGAATCAAACACAGGTGACAGCATTTGTTAGCACACTACGTGATTGTGTTTTTTCAGAAACATAACAAACGCGTTTTTTTTTTTCTTTTCGAAAATTTTGCGCGTATTTGAAAAAAAAAAAAGGGGGGGGGGGCGCAGAATTCCTTAACATAATTGCCTTATTTGATAAAAACTTCGCAACGCCTTCAATACGGTCTTTTTTTTTTTTTTCAAGACCGAACTTTCTACCAGTCGTAAATTGTATTCATCGCTCACATAATTATGCGCGTATGCAAAAACCACTTTTGTTATGTTTTCAGCCTTAGATCTCATAGCAAACCCTCGTTCTCATCTTAACCAAAAGTTAATAATTATGCTCTTGACAATTATGAGTGGAAGTGTCATTAGTAGTAAACAATATTAAATTGAAATACCATTGTATTTTCTAAACCTATAAAATATTATTTGTAAAGAGGGTATAAAACTGTAATTTGTACTGTGTAGGAAAAAAGTAATGTAAGTAGTTTCGTCATTTCTTTTGCTACAGGGTAAATACTTTTTTTTATAGCAGTCATGATTTTACTACTAAATCGTGTCAATTTGAACCATAAAACGAAATAAGGCGAGCGTGCATCATTAGTGATTGAAGTAGCCTACATAATTATGTAAAGAGGTAGGCACTGAAACAGTGATTTTTTTCACCTTTGCACCTTGCATAAATCTACATAAGGAAGGTCACCGAACCCAGGGTAATTGTCATACCTACGCATTGTAAAATTCCTTTTGTTCAGTACGCATTTTGGATGGTACGAAGGAAGAGGTTAGCCTTAATGAGCACAGCGGGTATTTTTTAAACATTCGAAACACTCAAGTAGAACGAGTTTCATATTTAATTTTAGTCTATTGTTTGCTTCATTGTACTGCTGCGTAATAGAGAACAGTCATAAGGAAAGGAACAGTGGTGTGATTCTGACGATTTTGTTGGCTTGTATGAACAGGGGCGTGTGCGTGTGAGAGAATGTTTTTGTTTTTCTTAATCCATTTTATGGCATTGTCCTACATAAAGTGTGTGGTTGAAACATTTTTAACCTTATATATAATGGATTATAAATATTTTGTTTAGATATTTGGATCCGCCACAACGAATTAAATATAAATAGAATAATCATTAAATTCGTTTTTAAGAAAACATTTTGCGCATGGTGATTACAACATAACTTTTTGAAAATATTACTCCTTACTTCGTATTTTTCCTTTTGGTAATACTATTTAATGTTTTGTTTTCATGGTACATCTATTTTTTAATAAAGAAGTTTACTATTAAATCACCAACAACGAAATCAGCGTTTCGGGTCAATATTTAATTAATAGAAAAGCTTATCGTTTTCTTGATCGAAGTCTCTTTTATATTTTCTACCAATTATTTTTTGTTCTAACATATAAATTGGTTTGTTTTTATTTAGTTATAAACTAATTGTAAACTAAAAAGAGTTATTAACAATGTTGTTTTCTCTCTTGTTTTATGATTTTGTGATTTTTATGATATAAAAATATGCCTGTATAAACTTTCCGTATTTTTTAAACTGATATTTCTTTTCTGCAAAAACCTTGGCTTTGTCAATCCCAAAGCTTTATGAATCCTTGAGCATATGTGAGACCAGTAGTTTATAACCATACGTCTGATGAAACTCATTGATTGATGCTTTACCAGGTCAGCTTTAGTGTTTACGAGGCAAAGTGCAAACCCGTAACATTATAGCTCATAGCATAGCTACCTCATTAGAATTCACCACCCCACTTTATGATAATTATCGTGTATTCGTGGCGCACTGTCTAAATCTCAACAACTCAGTGTTAATAGTATTGATTGTAACTAATTGAGGTTTTGTTTACTGTGACCGTATAGGACCGTCTTTGAGACCAAGACACATTAAATTAGATTAAATTAGAACCAAGTTTTGGCTTCTTCCGTTCAGAAATCAATCTTGCCGACTATATGATGTACAATCATGTACTAGTTATAATTTTGCTTTGTTGCCTCGTTTAAGTAAGGGGCCTTTAAACACTTAAAAATTGGGACCGCCTTACTGTGAATAATAGAAAATGCTCTTATAGTTGTCCTTAGAATCTTACAAGAAATTCTTAATATGAAAGTCACGTACATTGAGTAACGGCATATAACTTTGTAAAGAAAAGGAGAATGTAATTCGAAGTAAGGAAAAAACATAACCATGTACGTAAAAGAAGAGCAAAGTGGTTTCTACTGCTAAAAATTGTATATAAATATAAAGAACAAGAACGATGCTGGTGCGTGTTTACATTGATTTATTCGGTCTTCAACGTTTACATGTTGTCTTTTAAACATAAGACATAAAGTAAGAAGGGGAAAATCCATTTACTGCGCTCTGATACATTCTTAGCACCATCAGGTGTATAAAAGAAGAGCAAAAGAGTCGCATATCATTGCTTTCAGTTAGAGCACCATTATTCCCTGAACCATCTGTGTATATAAACTTATTGTGTGACTTTTGTACAGTAACACCTTCTTCAAATAAGACTGAGTTGAAGCAAAATTTTAATAATAGGAAACAATAAAACAATGAGATAATGTAGGATCTATCTTGATTAATGTTTATATTACCTGAAAATGTTACAAATAGTTCTTAATCTTTTTTTTAATGAGTAGCACTAGCAGTACAGCAACCACTTTGCTCTTATTTATTTGACAAGTCAAAAAGAAAAGGGGGGGAGATCAAGTTTCTATAATACAGTCACAGTTTACATTATATTAGTAGATAGTTCGGAGGACTTAAGCTTTAAAAATGAAACTCAACAAAGGATATTGCTGTAATCAAAGGGTTTGTGGAATTTCATTAAACATGAAACAACAGTATCTAATGGTTGATCGAGTTGATGTAGCGCAATTATGTTATCATGATTTTTCCCCCTTTCCCTAGCATCAGCAATAACTGAAGCGATCTATTTTCTCATGAAGCAATGAACTTGTGCTAGGTTAATACAAGCCTCAGTGCTCAACACCAGTTTCAATAACCAAGCAGTCAGTGGTAAGAAAAAACCAACCGCCTTAGTCGATCCGACCACCTTATAGATACATATATCTTGCAACACCTGGATATCTTAACCTGAGGTTCAAAGTAAAATATTCTGCATGTATGCTTACAGGCATTCAACACAGTCATACCAGAGAGTGTGGTCACACATGAATCAAGAACATTTTTACTTAAACAGAGTGATTATGAAAAACTGGCCTTTTAGAATATTCAATGATGAAGACTAGAACGGTAGCTTTATAACTTCGATTTCGTTCGCCAACAATAAATTGAAAACAGAAATCATTAATTTTTTTAAAACTTTGAACAAAGTGGCATTTCATCTCTACAGGACTGTACTCGCTGGTACACCCTTTCCCATCAAGATCAAGAGCACTATGGGACTGGTTTTTGTAACTCTATAATTTCTTCTTCGGGATCTATGAAAGGCCAGTGAGACAAATACTCTCTGCAAATTTGGCAAACATCTTTTTCTGATTCTGCAATGAGAGCCCGGGACCTCTTTGCTAGGTTTTCGCCGCCACCTTTTTCGCGGTGTCTCCCTGCGAAAAGGTAGAACATAGGGGACAGCGTTAGAGGATAGTTATCGATGACGCAATAATATACAAGCGGGTAGTACACTCATTATAAGAGTTGATAAAGTTTTAAATGAATTATTAGCTATCCACTATGTATTGCGTTTTTTTTTTCGGACATTAGTATTTATATTTAACTGGGTTTTTTTAAAGATTTGCTCATGTTTCAGAAAAATCGTTATCAAAGAGGACTTTCATATACTTCATACATCTTTCTACACTGATTTCTCCATCGGCAGCTATAAAGGGTTTGTTTTAGCGCAGTGCAGTCAGAGTCGCTATTTTTCTGCCTCTAAAATTATTGCATGGACAGGTTTTTTTAATCGATATTAAATAGCAGTGCATTTTTGTCACAAATATTAATTTTGTCATTGCAGATTATACCTTGCGTATTATGTGCGTACCCTGAACTGACAAAACAGTGAATAAAAGAAGAGTACTTTGGTGTTCTTTGGTTTAAACAATATTGTACATTTAGAGTGCATTACTTTTTATGTATTGTGGAAATGACTATATGGAGTGCATAAGATACTTTTAATAATACATCTCCATTTGTAGTATTTTCAAATTGATGCAGTATCTAGAAAGTTATTAAAAGTTAGATTTAAAACGATCGGAGGCTTTACAGGTGAGGAAAGGAATGAAGGATCAGGGGGTGGCACCCGATACAAGAACGGCGGGTCTAGAAAGGGGGAGGGGGCGCAGTGCGTTAGAACCTGCCGGACCACTGTTGGTCACAGAACGAGCATTTGCTGCATGTCTTTTGTCAGTGTTAGGATAACCGCCATTTATTTCATCTATCGGTTTATAACTCGAAAGCATTGAGGGATGTAGCAAGTAACGTGAGTTTCGCGGATCATACGAAGCTAGGTCTTTTGGGTCGGTACGAGATGTATTCGCAAAAAAATCGTCCTCGAACTGTGTCGATTTATTATAATCAGTTCTAGGATAAGTGGGGCCGGTAGTGTTTGCTGCGGGAGGATTGAGAGGGCCTGTCGCTAGGCCACGCCCACCAAGGTTTAGCTCTATTAAAGGTTTTGACTTCGTTTCTTTCCCTTTCTTCTTGTTCTTCTTTGCCTTCTTTGGATCTGGTTCTGTAAGGGACTTTAGGTCTAATGGGGGCAAACCGTTGCCTTCGTTTCCTTTTTTCTTCTCATCACCACCGGGAACAAGGGTAGTAACTCCCTCTAGAGACCTATCTCTCTCATACTCTGGAGCGAGGGTTCTAACTCCCTCGTGGGAGCGATCCCTCCCGGTCCCTCGTACATCATCAGGCATCTCATGCCTTGTGAAACTGAGCCTGCTCCCACCGTAGTCGTAACCGAATTTGTTTTGCAAATCGCTATCTATCCTCTCCTTGAACGGATCTATGGCCGTGATGTCCGTGCGTTCCAGTGACCAATGCTCTGGCACTCTTGCCCTGGGAGCCGGTGGGTTCAGGTTCACATCCAGAGGCTTGAGCTGCGTGTAGTTTGTGATGGCCCTGCGCCTCGGCTGGTGGTACGACCACGGCTGAAGCGGCTGGCCGTGCAGGGAGAACGCGCGGGGCCTGGGGACCCTCCTCCTACCTTCTCTGTCGTCCTTGCGTCGGTGCCTGGCCTGGATGTTCTGTTCCTGGAGCAGCAGGAGCTGGCGCTGCAGCCGCTCGTTCTCCAACTCCAGGGCGAACAGGTTCGAGTTGTCCGGCTGGGCTTTCCCTGCTGTGGACAGGAGCATAAAAAATAGGAGGTGAGATAGAGGGGGAGAGGGGGCGGGAGAAAGAGAGAGAGAGAGAGAGAGAGGGAGAGAGGGGGAGGAGGGAGAGGGGAGAGAGAGAGAGAGAGAGAGAGAGAGGGAGAGAGGGGAGGCCTTAGGCTATAGGGTTTACTGGAGCATGATGTTAGTCGATCCGCTTATTAACTCTTTTAATAGAGAAAATATAACTACTGTTAACGTTTATCAATCTGAGTACAAGAGGGTAATACATTGTGAGAAATGTCCCTAACCTTTGATCTTGATTGCGGGCCTGTTGCGCAGTGAGTCATCTATGGCTTGTGCCTCGGCCTGCATCTGTGCGAGCTGTTGGAGAATGTCGGGATCGTTGCCGCCATTTTGTATGTACGCTTGGCGGACTGCGATGATTTCTGCTACAAGAGAATTTCCGTAGTAGATGGGATAGACATAACGACTGGTCTTCGGCTCTTGTTGAGGCATCTGTGGCATAGGACTGAAAGTACAAGGGGTAACGCACGATTAAAACATGGAGTTTCATTGAATGAATTGTTATATTTATATCCATTCATAGTTGTTTT
Source organism: Elysia chlorotica (assembly GCA_003991915.1). NCBI lineage: Eukaryota > Metazoa > Mollusca > Gastropoda > Plakobranchidae > Elysia > Elysia chlorotica. The sequence continues at coordinate 487,997 of RQTK01000259.1, forward strand.
CAACCTCTTTCACAAAGAATAAAAATTGATCAGATGGAACCAAAAATTCGTTTTCAAAAATTCAGTATTCCATTCATCTCACAATCTTCTAACAACGCCGATACTATTCTGGTAAAAGTCAACTTTTAAATAGTATTTCAAAATACAGATACGGACACAAACGTTTGAAAAATGCCTTACAGGTACCTCTAGTTTTAAAAAAGCGAGTTGCCATAGAGTGAAAACTTCAATGATCTAAAGTGTGCGGCACTAGAGTGAATACTTTTCGTTTTGATCTAGCACCAACGCGTAGTCTCTTCTGATCTTGATTAAAGAAATCGCTATTGCTTCAAAATGTCTCACTCACAAGCATTCGTCTAAAACTAGGCTGTACTCCTTGAAAACAAAGTTTTATTATTGGGATAATTGTCTCCTTTGCCCAACATAATTTTATGTCTATATCTCCCGTAAAATATATAGGCCATTATTATCTACAATGGACCGTGAACACCTACATGTTTTGGCTGGCAAGAATTCTCCTGAGCTCTTCCAACATCCGCTGGTTCCGCGCCTCCTGGTCTTTGAGCTCTTGGAACAAGGCATTCATCGAATCATCTTCCTTTATCGGTCGACGCCCAAGGCCTTCCAGCCTCCGCCGAATTTCTGAAAGTAATGAGGGAAATATTTGATTGCAAACAAGGACATTACATAACAATATTCAATATGTATAATACGTGTATTACGTTGATATTTTTGGATCGCAAATCAAGGTGTTAGGTATCTGCGCATGACTGGAACAACAACTAGTGACTATAAGATTTATGACAATAAAATTTCAGATATATTAAGATGAATGTTCATAAAACCATCACGGGAAACGGCATCATGATACAATCGAAAGGTATTTCACCCCCTCCCGCCCCTATCTGCGCCCGCCCCTATCTGCCCCCATCCCCCTTTTACCATTAATGTTTTACTTGTTGGTGTGCAATTGCGTAATAAAATCAGAACGAATTGTTCAATATTAAAACGAAAGCTCTGCATAAAGTCAAGGTATTCACAGGAAATTCTTACCCTCTCTCTGTCTCTCTAAATCTCTGTTCTTGGTGTGAAAGCTCTCCATATTTCGCCCATGACTTTCTGCCAGCTGCTTCACTTTCGGGTCGTTACTTGGGTTGTATCGCGGCAGCAGTTCCGGCTTCAAAAGAGGCATCTTATTAAATTCCATTTTCTTTCATAAATTTGAATTAAATACTCAATCTTTAATTAAGCATAATTCTGAACCATTATGTTTTAATCCAAAATTTTAACCACGTGTGTATTTTAGATTATTTATATTTTGTGAAGCTTTGGTGTAAAAAATTTTTAGGCGTATACATTAGGCGTATACATTTCAAATTATGCATTATAAAAACACGTTGAGTAAACGGCAAAATCAAGACATGGTCTGGTGTCAATAAAATATGCAGAGTATCTATTGAATCTATAGCTGTGCTTTTTAAAGGAGAGAGATATCATAATTTCTTTCCTTGTATTTATATGCAATAATAGCTTGAAGAAAAATTTTACATTTTTTTTTTAACTAGTTTTTGTGTGTGCATTAATGTTAAATCCGGTGTATACTGTAACATGTATAAATGACAGGCTAAGCATAGACAAGACAGAGACCATTGTCTTGGAATCTACCTATCTATTATATAATTCGAGAGAGGGGGAGAGAGAAAGAGAGAGTGAGAGAGAAAGAGGGAGCGAGAGGGAGAGGGAGAGAGAGAAAGAGAGAGAGAGAGAGAGAGAGAGAGAGAGAGAGAGAGAGAGAGAGAGAGAAAATGGTGCATAAGACAGATGCTTAGTAAAAATGTATATAAGACACCTTGGGACTTAGTTTGACAATTCAATCAGTTTTATATCAAATCTTTGCCTATCATCAAGGTTAGACGATACAAACGTATCACAAACAGATATAAAAAATCATTCCCATCCCCATATGACTGGCACACAACGAAAATATAATAGAGTACAAAATTGACTTCAGAGATATCAAAATATTAGAAACTTATTCGAAAGATATTCTTCATCCCGAGAAAGGGCCAACAAAAATTGGAAACTGTCTTATGACTGAGGGTGAATTCCAATCAAAGAACCACAAAACGTTAATATGATATGATGTAGCCGAGGTGATGTTTTTCATTGCTAACTGGGCTTTTTAAAGCCTACGTATGCACTTTACCTTTATATAATCGATATCATTCTATTTACTATTGACAAAACCAGTAGCCCACTACTTAAAATCCAGTCAGGACTTAAATATTTACGTTATCTGTGCCTCACACTCCAATGGTATTCTCTTGTTGACGTGGATATGAATATGTATTATATATATATATATATCTCTCCACCCTTACGTATTAGTTCTTATCGTAAGGGTCAAGAGTGACAGAAATTTCTTGTCTTAAGAACAGGCCTATTCTATATAATTTAATATATATGAGACTATTTAGACCACATACTAAGCGTTACAAAGCTTCGTTTCAGGTAGCGAAAGGTAGGGAATTTTTCTATTTTTGCGGTAAAATTGTTCACGTTAATAATTTTTTTATTACAAAAAAAACACACACACACAAGAGAAATCTGCATTGTTTTGATCCCTGACTTGTATCGCTTCTGAGCTAATCAGACAACCCTAAAGCCCGAGGCACGCATTCTTTTCAAGGCAAACAACGGAGTGGGATCAATATTAATTGTGACCCCCCGAAGGCCCACGCACAGGGTGTGGAAATGTACTTTGGAAGGCTTTTGTTGTACTTATTTGCACAGCCATACATTCAGTAGACCCGATTCAATGTGACCACCACGTCATTGGTTGATTTCTGATAAAGTGTATGGGTCTCTTCATTTTAACTCTCCCGTTTTACAATCCTCCTCTTTGTAATATCGCCATGTTTAACTTATATACTCTTTCTCTTTCTCACACACACACACACACACACACACACGGAGTCTCTCTATGTTTCTCCATCTCTCTATTTCTCCATGTTCTCTCTCTTCTGTCTCTCTCTATGTTTCTCCATCTCTCTATTTCTCCATGTTCTCTCTCTTTCTATATCAGATATCTATCTATCTATCTATCTATCTATCTATCTATCTATCTATCTATCTATCTATCTATCTATCTATCTATCTATCTATCTATCTATCTATCTATCTATCTATCTATCTATCTATCTATTTATCTATTTCTCTATCTATCTATATATTTATAGATACATCAATCTATCTATCTTCCTCTCTTTGTAGCTGCGTAGCAACTAGGAATACAAATAATGTGCCTAAGGTGTACATAAATAACCATACTTAAAGGCCTTGTTTCTTTGGTCTTCTAGCCGTATTCATATTGTTAGCTTTTAATATCATAAGACAGTTCTAAGAAAGTTTTCTTGAAAGATTTACAGCTGCTTTCTGTAATTTTTGTTAAATGTGACCTAAAACTTAAGGTGGTTTTAATCACGGTCAGTTTGTCATAAAACTGTCTTATCATGAAATTTATAGTTTTTTTCTTATCGTCTCATATTAAAAAGTCCTGCAAGAGGGAGATTTGCCAGAGCACTCTAACCAAAGTACCATCAATAATCTGAACATCGGAAAACAATCGGAAACAAATAAAAAAAGGCTCCTGTCCTAGTCTGTCTCTACATAGAGAATACTTTTAAATATTCATTGTTCCTGGTAATTTTTGCTTTATTTTCAATAATAAAAATATAGAACAATATTCTGAATTTAATATGAACAAAAAACAATAGGCATATTACTTTAAAAAGTGAATATTAAAATTATTGTTGATACTTTTGTGTTTGTACTGATGGCTTTTTGTGTTGTTTTATAGGGGGGTGTTTTTTTTAGCTTTGTTTTTGTATATTGTTATAGTTCCTCCTGGCCATGATAAGAAAGGAGGGAGAGAGAGAGAGAGAGAGAGAGAGAGAGAGAGAGAGAGAGAGAGTGAGAGAAAGAGAGAGAGACAGAGAGAGAAAGAGAGAGAGAGAGAGAAAGAGAGAGAGAGAGAGAGAGAGAGAGAGAGAGAGAGAGAGAGAGAGAGAGAGAGAGACGGTCCACTAAGAATAATATGCATTTAAGTCCCTGTTTCCGTATAATATTTGGACAAGACTGGAGAGCGAATAGGCCTACTAACCGAAAATGAATGTTGCCGATATACGACCATAGGGAAGACTATCATGTTATGTTTGTTCTAGTCTGTCTTTAGTATAATAGAAAAATAGAGGTAGAAAAATACATATAAACGTTTTGCTTTTATTGCCTTGATCACTAATTTGAAGAACATAATTTATTCATACAAATCAGCTCATGGACCAACATTTCCCAAAGTTCCACGCATTGTTCCAGATCGCAAAATCATGCTTGTTCAAACTTTGGGCTACGCCTATCTTTGTAGGAATGATTTACGAGCTGTTACAGAATATATTAGTCAAGGAGTATTCGAGAGTGATATATTAAGCAATAGGGCAGGAAAAAAGATACAATCGTTTACTTAAATCTTATGGTCTTTAATAAACGAAAATTGTGATCGAGTAAACCAATGCAATCCGACTTTAAACAAAATGATACCTAGACTAATACAGTAAAACTAATGTGGCTTGACTCATGTCTTTCCTGTCACCAAAAAATGGTCAATGGTGAATGTGAAAAACTAGGTACACAACAAAGGCTCCTAGTTTCGTAAAAACGACAAGGCCGCAAACATCGTACCCGCTTGTATAACCATCTAAATGTTCTTCTATCCTTAACAGGCGCGGTAAATCGGGCAGAAAGTATTTTGGCCGTCACTTTTGAAGTGCTTAAATAGCATAGCTGTGCATCGGACTTGACATTTGATTTAAGGTCAGAAACAATAGAAATAAAGAACAGAAAAAGAAAGAAAAAACTCATAGACTCGAGCTTATTTACGAGTAGTTATAATATTAAAATAAACATCAATCAAGGCACTACGTCCACTGCTTGAGCTCAATTAGAAAACAATTTGATGGATTACTTCTCGTTCTTTGGGGTATTCAGTGACGGGACTGTATGCCACAAGGTGCATCAAGGGCAAGGTCAAAGAGAGAGGGAGCAATGAAGACACAATCAAACACTTTGGATGTTTTAACAGATAGTGATCATGCAATGTTTCATCCAATTTTAACATAAACAAAGTTTCGATTAATCTCAGTTTTGAATTGTCTAAAATTTGTTTTGACCTCCTCATATAGAAAATAGCTAATAATAGCAGTTGCGTTTGTTCCCAATCATAAGGCAAAGTCATAAAAATTGGCGTTTCACACGTTTCTTGTCTTACAGTGCCATGTCGGTGGAAACATGTATTTACTCGCACGTTTATCGATCTTCCTTTGAAGCGCATATGAAAAATGTTATTAAAACGATGAAAAGAAATGTGCCCGCAACTATTGAATGGGAAGAGTATTTTGACACGCTACGGTCGACATGTTTACTGAAAACTGATACGCTCTTCGTTGGTTTTAGGAGAGGTTCGCATACTTCTCGCTCTAAGTACAACTGTATATTTATAATTTGTTTAAAGTACGGGGATCTTCCGTGGATGTGTGATCACAATGTTCTGCTGGGTTGAGGATTATGAGGACAGAAGTTGCCGGCGCAAGCCCATTCAATCCCCTTGATATTAAATTTACTCCTAATCGAACTGATTTTGCTAGGGTTGGAAGCAAACAGATCTGTCTTGAATACCTCCAGAGTGATATTTACAGGCTGATAATATGCCATATGACAAGTGGTAAGGCAAGGTGGAAGAGGGATCCAAAGAGTCTCAAGCCCCGTCGAAGTTGAAGCTGTCTCAAAATGTTGTGTTGGAGAGGCAGTGGGAGAGAGAGAGAGAGAGAGAGAGAGAGAGAGAGAGAGAAAGGGAATGAGATAGATGGAGAGAGATAATGATAGAGAGAGATAGAGAGGGGTGAATAACCCACTCTTTGATTTTTTTATAATAATGCCAAACTAAAACACAGCGAAGGGAGGGGGTAGAGAGGGGTGAGAGTTACAGAAAGAGAGATAAAGAGAGAGAATATATATTTATAACCCACTCCATTCATTTTGTCATCATAACTTACTAAAACATTCTAACGCACAGTTTTCGAAGCAGGTAGCTACAATAAATCACGCCAGAAAGGTCTAAGCTGATGGTTTAAGATTAACACTAATTTTGTTTGTTAGTAATATTGTATTTCTGCCAAAATAACGGGTAATTCCATATTGATGTACATATACAAGAATCTCCAAACAAGATGTTTAAGAGTACAGACCCGAAACAAAGCATTTTTTTTCAATCAGGGTCATTGTACTCATTGTTTTATGCGGATAGTAACACTAACGATTTAGGTTCTTCTTATCCTTGGTTTGTGTTAACCATTTCCCTCTACATGAGTTTTCGTGGACATTAAAGTACAAAAGTCTTCATTTTCTTATTAGATACGCAATTGTTATACAGTATGCAAACACATAATTTTGTATTATCCTGCCAAGTGAACAATAAGGAATGACCAACAAAGTTGTTCCGAAATACAAAATTTAATGTTCACAGTCGCAAAACTTGATCATGTTAGAGAGAGTCCGCAGGTTCTCACAGAGAGAAAATATTTAATTGTGCTTCACGTTGACCTTCATGCGTCTTCATCTATCCATCGAGATAAAATGACCAACCTTCCTTCTGTAGTCGCGTCTCCCACCCCCAGCCATGTTCATTTCTCTGTGACGTTCATACTGAAATGACAAACACACGATATTTTGCCTTACGCTAAACTGAAATGAAAAACAATGAACGTTATTTTACACCCTAGAAAACTTTGAGATATGCACCTCTTGATATTTATGCATGGAAGTTTGAAATCTTTGCAAAAGAGTATCATTATTGTAATTTTGGCCACGAAGATTCGAGAGTTCAGTTTGGTCGTTAATGGGTCATTTAAGCTACAAAATTTTACTAAATATAGTCTTTATGATACTATTAATTCATAGTTATCCTCTTTCCCTTGCATTGCCAACTCACCTGGATTTGCATCTCTCGCACAGTTTCATCTTTGGACAGCTGGAATCTCTTCCGCTTGTCCCTTGCGCGTGCGCCGAGTGGTGATCCTCGGAGTCTGCGGTTCGCGTCATGGAGTTCGTCCAGTAACTTCCGCTCTTCCAAATCGCGCAGCTCCCTCTCGCGGCTGCGATGAGCTTTCAGCCTCCTCAGATCCGCCACTGTGTCATCTACAGGCATGGTGATGGTTTAATGCGACTAACAGTTGCTGATATAGACAGATTTATTACAATCTTGCTTTCAATTTCTTAGCATCATTCTCTCAAGCATTCTCTTGTATATTTTTGTGCCGAGTGTTGCAGCTTTCTTTATCTCTGGACACTTTTGAAAAGCATGGCTTCTTCAAGCAGATGATCAGATGATATCGTGTATTCTTCTTTGATCCTCTACGTGGAAGTGTCACCATCTGGATACGATGCTTTTGGTGACTTGGAAGCATGATCCTTTTTTTTTCAATCGTCGTAGTCGTTTAAATTTTTCGTTTCTCTTGCTTCTTGTTAGCCATCAAATATTTAAAGCTAATGGTGAAAGTGACATCGTTTTGGATCTTTTCATGTGGAGAAGAATTGTGATTTCGATTGAGTTTTGCGTATTTTGATGCGCAGCTGGTATCTTTTGCTTCCTTTTCATTTGGCGTTGTTAAGAGCCATCAGTAGGCGGCAGAACAATGTATATCTAATTTTATATTTGTCGCATTGCACATTAGATTTGAATGGTTGAGTATAAAGCATCAATGGTGGACAATGTACTTTGGTTAAAACTGTGGTAAACTGTACCGTGCGAACTTGGGTCTACGTCTTCAAGCAGGAATCCTTTGTTGCGGTCGCCTGGTGCAGAATTCTTTACTATCATCCTGATTGTCCGGGACCCCCCGTCACCTGCCATCTTGTACAGTTCTGTCACGCCCAGATACAAAGAATTTATCTCCACGGAAGTTTGGTCACGTAACAGAAGCGTTTACCTTGCTGTACACCTCAGTTAAGTTGCGAGAAATCTTCAGCGTTGCTTTAAGTCTTGTTTGTCGCAGATAAAGGCCGGAGAGAAATACTACCAATATGTTCCACCACTGTCCGCACTACTGAATACTTAAGATAAGTGTTTCACTGGCACTGTCCTTGCACTGCCCTGGCACTGCCTATTTGTTATAAACTTTGTTCACTGATAAGTACTAGTTTTAAATACCAACTCTGGCGTCTTCACAATGGTGTGTGACAATACATCTATAGAGGTATGCTAATTCAAGTCAAAGACATGGAAAATATCCTCCTAAAAGTATATGCTGTAGATATTACTAGATGCTTTTTTGTGTTATACAAACTACCGACGAATAGCTTCCAAACTGTACAAGCTTAATCTTCCTAGATTGAAGATATGTAGCTTTAAGCTGGCGGATTTTCCGTAATGACTGTTGTGAAAAGGCCTTAATGAAATCTGTCGCGGATCTCGGTTTTTCTCGCGACCAGCGAAATAAAAAGAGAATCTGAGGTCTAAAGCGGTTTCTAAGGGAGACAAGTAAACAGAAGCCGATGAATGGAACGGGTGTGTCGTCTCCACTTTTCGCTTTACAAAATCATTCATCATAATAAACAAACAAAAGAGGAGTTCCTTTACCCGCCCCTGCGATTGGATCTTGATCGATTGCATTCTTTTCAAACAAACAAAAAACGATTGGATCCCTTATAGCCCCAGCGCAGCTAAGCGCGTAAAAAACGGTTTTGCTTGAGTTTTCAAAGAAAGCAATCTCGATCAACAAAGAGGTCAATAAAAATCTATTGACTTAAGAATTTGACGCTCCCCTAATAGTTCCATGGCCCGCAGGTTATGGTTGGTCTATCGAATTGAATAGCGCCAAATGTGTTCTGATGGTAGACAACTCTCACGAGATCTATGGCAGGTGGAGACAGGGTTCTTCTTCACTGAGGCTCTGGTTAAATTTCGCTGGGCGCTCTACAAAGGGTTAGGGGCTACTGGGTACCATAGCCTTTATTTCGTTGGCATATTTATATATCTGAGAGGATTCCACCAAAGAAAGTATAAACGTTCTCTTTTGTTTAACAAAATCATACTATTGATTTATTTGACGTTCTCCCTTCCGTTCAAGCAAACTTCAAAGAGTGTTAGAGATAAAAGAGCACTAAAAAATAAAGATATAAATAAAATTAAATGGGTTACTTATGTGTGCTCTCCAGGCAATATGGTATCAAAAGACTTGGAAAATAGATAAGACCAAGTTAAAAATATTTCTACCACACAGAAATAACCAAGTTCTCCGCTCCCGACACTAGTAGTAGTAGTAGTAGTAGTAGTAGTAGTAGTAGTAGTAGTAGTAGTAGTAGTAGTAGTAGTAGTAGTAGCAGCAGTAGCAGCAGCATTAATAACAGTAGTATATAGTAGTAGTAATGGCCCTAGTTTTTATATTTGTTGCTGTTTTAGTCTTGGCCTTTTGTTTGTTTGCTCTTTCTTCCGTCTTTGCTATCAATATTCTGTTTATTCAACACGCATTGTCCTAAATCATTATAAAATGAAATATGTCTCACTGATCGAGCTATTACCCATGAATCCAACAAACTATAAGAACTTTCGAAATTGGTTATCGGAATTGTACACCTCGTAATCGTTCAACAGAAATAAATCAATTGAGGCGCAAAAAGATCAATAAAGTAATAGTTTACGATATTAAGAGTAAAGTTGGATGAAAAGAACCCAGCTTCAGGTAAACAAAAGATGAGTGTTTAAAAGGGCTCAAAATACAGACAAATATCGATCATCTAAGAGTGAAGAGTGTGCATCTTTGATAACTTCTCGAAAACTTCAACGTTTGAGATTTTAATTTTCTGTTGAACTTCTATAATGGGTGCTTTTGGGTTGTTGTTGGTTTTTTTTTTTTTTTTTTTTAATAGTATTATTTTTCGATTCAAAGACGACATGTAATGAAATCTGCATCAGTTTCTAATCAAGGCTTTAATCTACATATACGGAGCCAATGAGCAACCAGAAAACCGCATTCCTAATAATTGCGATTGTGTCATCTGTTTCGTCGTTTTGATCGCAATGCCTGCAATGTGACTAGCTGAGGCAAGAGCCTTCGTATCACCGCACTGTCTATGTGTGACAGCATGTAAGATTGTCCGATGTTCGAAGAGAAAAACACTGACAGACATACGGGCAGGCAGGCAGACAAACATAGTGCGAAGGGATGTGTGAGGGAGTCAGTAAGAGATAAAGAAGGGGGAGGGGGATACAGACATGCAGAGAGAGGAAGAGGGAGCGAAGTGACGAAATATTACATTTTAAAGACGTTTTAAAGTGAGGAACACGAGTATTGTTTCAACTGATTTGTACAATAATTTGTATTTTTTCTCTCTATTTCTCTTCAGTTTTGTGCTTTTTAATTTGATCATCTATGGTAATTTCCATGTTTTGCATATTGATTAGGAAGCTCTCTATGAATAATTATGATATAGGGAGAGCGATGGAGAGTAGTGAGAAGAGCGCAACTTTTTCTTTTTAATTTTCTTTATTCACTCGATTAGCATTTGGGAAAGATCATAGATAAGCAGTGAGAGAAGAGAAGTCGAAAAGATTGATTAAATGAATAAGAGAGAGAGAGAGAGAGAGAGAGAGAGAGAGAGAGAGAGAGAGAGAGAGAGCCGGGGGGGGGGGGGGGGAGATAGATAGATAGATAGATAGATAGATAGATAGATAGATAGATAGATAGATAGATAATTTTGTATATTGTTACTTCACATTTTATTATTTTATCACAAGCAATGGGTATGTTAACATTTTAATGATAAAAAAGAGGGGAAGGAGGGAGGGAGAGAGAGAGAGAGAGAGAGAGAGAGAGAGAAGCAATTGGAGCAAAGTAACGAAACCTTACATTAGAAAGATGTTTTAAAGTGAGGAACACGAGTATTGCTTCAACTGCTTTGTACAACCATTTGTACAAGACTATTTTGTTTGTTGGTCCATTTCCTTGTAGTTTTAGGTATTTGTAAAGAATTGTATTGCTTTGTTCAGGTTGTTATACGTTTAAAGTTGATTATAGTTGTAAGTGTCATAATTCTTCAAGCCACATCCAATCGTTCAAGTTGGACGCAGCAATGCGAAACAACAGACGGCTTGAAAATTATAATGAATAGTTATACAAATGAATCCCATATTGACCAAAATAAAAGTAGAAAAATCGTCGATAGTAAACAAAGTTCTCCTTTTCATATATTTCACAAAAAGGCGTACACGAATACAATGGTATCATCCAAGTTAAAATTTGGTTGGTCAGGTGTAAAGCGGTTTCATTTTCAGATATTTTAACCGATCCATAGTTCACTTATTTTTAGAGCAGTTTTCTTTTCTCCAAACCATTTCAGCTGGCTATACGATATAAAACAATTCACATTAATTTTAGCCTTTGTGTAACTATCGACGATGATAATAATAATGATGACGATTATGATGCTGATGATGATGATGATGATGATGATGATGATGATGATGATGATGATGATGATGATGATGATGATGATGATGATGATGATGATGATGATGATGATGATGATGATGATGATGATGATGATGATGATGATGCACTTGATGATATATTCGTATTGCCGGAGGTACATAAAAGCACACCTTAATAATAATCATCGTTAGCTGAAATTAACTTTACTGCGTAAAATTTTTAGAGTAACTATTTGATTTATTATTGTTAGTTAAAATAGGGTTGGTTAAGACTACTTACTTCGTCTGTAGAAGCCTTATGTGGTGGCGGTTGTTCAGACCTTAGACCTCGTCGAAGCATGAGCTGGTCTGGATCTCCCATGCCTCCTATACAGAACCGGGCTTTGTGTTTCTGTAGGAGACTGGGATTGGTAAAGGTCATGTTACAGTCGTAACATTTCCAGTTCATCGCCATCACTTCTTCCATGTTAATGCACTATGACTATGTTTCGAAATTGGTTTTTATGAAATGATTATTGATTAATAACAGTACGTCTAGTATTGTGGCCTTTACATGTTTATTGGTCCGCTATGTATCTGTAAGAGAGAATTAAAACGAAAGGAGTTTTAAAGTGCTTGAATAATATTTTTATACTTAAAAAAAAGCGATGGAAATCTCTCTAATCCTCATTATAACAGATTTTCAATTAAATAAAAATATTAACACATCCTTTACCGGTGCAGATAGGTTGCTATTTTTTTAATGCATTTGAGCACGAAAGTAGATATATAAGGAAGAGAGGAAATAGTTTAAAAATAAGACAAAAAAGAAGAAACTTCTCAAAATTAAGTTTTGTTATTTAAACTATCACCGCGTGAACTTAAAATTCGACTAATGTATAAATGAAACACAATAAGCGTAGGCCTACACCACCCTTATACGGAGCACCTGTGGCTCTTTCTTATATAGCATTTTAGATCCAAAACCACTGATGATATAAGTCAAAGTTTTCCTTTTTCGTAAAAAAAAACTATCGCCTGTATTATAATATGCTTGTTTTATCTATATACATATAATTGCACTTGTTCAATATCATTTTATATTGTAATTTACAAGTAAAGTCGAAACAAATTATGTAGCAGCGGCAATACGCCATGTTGGAAAGCCCTAAGTCATATGGGCAAAAGCAGAGAGTTCATTGGTTGCTATCATAGCAACGTTTACAATCGTGGCCCAGATCTCTGGTTGTAAACAAACAAGCATACCGGTGTCGGCTCTAACAAGACGACTCCTTTTATATTACGATACCAGTCATAGTTGAGTTGGTTTAATGTCAAACGTCAGCACTATGTAGGTTATATTGTGGACAGGCCCTAAGACTGACGTCTGACAATTTTATGTACTGCCGCACACAAGACAGGGTGGGGATACACCGTCTACTGTCTCAGTCAGTCACATTATTAGTTTACGATAGAAACCGAAATTACAGATGTTATTATTTTTACAATGGCAATGGTTCTGCTTATTTCTTTGAATTATACTAGAGTACCTAAACGGTAGAAAAAAATAAGAAAGCGATTTGATACTCGTATGTTACAATAAATTATATGCAGAATAATACAATTAATGTTTTCCTGCAAATAAAATACCAACACACGAATTATCCTTAGTTGTATAAACGCGATCCCGCATCGCTTTGCTTTTTCCCCAGTTTGGCTCGACGTCTGTATAAATTTCGACGACTCAGGCTTGTTTAAAAAAATGATTGTGATGTTCATTGAAGTACATGTTGTGGTGGTGTGCTGCTGCTGCTGTTGCTGCTGCTGCTGCTGCTGATGATGATGATGATGATGATGCTGATAATGATGATGATGATGATGATGTTGGTTATTATTATTATATATTATTATTATTATTATTATTATTATGTCAATTGTAGTTATTGTGGTGGGGGCTGGAGAGAATTAAAACGTTTGTGGGTTTTTTAGTTTTTGTTGTTGTTGTTGTTGTTGTTGTTGTTGTTGTTGTTGTTGTTGTTGTTGTTGTTGTTGTTGTTGTTATTCTTGATATTATTTTTTTACCGGCACTCAGTGGTTCCCGTTGCAGTTTTATGGTTTTACAATTTTCATACAAATTTAATGGTTAAGTCTTCAATAAGAAATCATTGTTGGAGTCCCTCGGATGTTTTAAAAAGACAATGTGTTTTCGTTGTCAGTTTAAGCATATTATGCTTTTTCCAATATGCGATTGGCAATCCATTATTTCTGGAGGCTGTATTTTTAGGTTTAGTAACCATTTATTTCTCTTTCAAAAGTTAACATTTTCCAAGAATAATGCTTTGTTTTAGGCGTACGTCTTGTACGAGCCGGCTCAGGCCTTTTTAAAGTTGGTTTCCATCTCATTATTCACCGGTTTAGATTGAGCAAAGCCGCATATTTCTATTAATAGCAATCTCATAGCAAAACCCGTCCTATCAAAAAATCATAAAAATTATTTAAAGATCAACGGTTAAAATGAATATCAACCATTCTGAGATGAAAAAGTTGAAAAATACCTTTAAACAACAAAAAAATTGCATTTTTGTTTGGTTTGTTTCTTGAGTCATAATTATAACCATCCCGTTTCGTGCATGAAAACTATTGAAACTTTCCTTTTCCGAGAACACTTTTTATATCACAAGATGAAATGGTCTGACTGCTGACTGCTAGCCTAGCTCAATCCTGAAGAATTTCGGCTTTTCCTTTCTTGCACATCACGGCTAAAGAAAGTAACCACAGGACTGGACTTTGTCTGGGCCTTCCTAAATTTATCATCAGACTAGCCATTTTCAGTGTTTGACAGCACATCAGATTTGATGATGGAGGTATAAGCTTACTTGTTAGATCTATATTTGATTCAGGCAATCTTTCAGTTAACTAGATCTAGATTCTATAACAAAACAAGGTTTACATAGATAGATCTATCTATCATTCTATGTAGAAATCTAGATCTAGCCAGTACCAATTTAATTTCTGGATCTAGAATCTAGATATAGAAAATTTAGGAGTAGATAAGAAAGCAGGTTGTTATCTAGAGCTAGTTTGTTGACTCCACAAATTCATGATAAAGTGTTCGCTATGGATAAAAAAGTATAGGCCCATAAAGATATAAATAACTGAGCCAATGAATTGTAATAGTGCTTCATAAATGCTGCTCAATAATTATTTTATAGCTTTTGGAGTTTCTATATAGAGTCTATGCACTAGATCTAGGTCTTAATATAGGCCTAGGCCTGTAATATAATTTTGTGTTTTTGTTCGAATCAAATAAAGCTAAGCTCTCTCATAATTTATTTATTTAACATTTCCTAGGTTTAAAAGGAGAATTTTATAATTTGCTATGTTAAGTAAAACAATCACAATACAAAGCGTTTAATGCCCATTACAGAAGCTTTATAACATATGGTATGTATAGCAGAATTTGAACAGAAACACTATAGTATAGTGCTTGTAGACTGGCCAAATTTTTAGACTCTAAAAACTCTTTTTGTTTGTAAAGAAAAGGTTTTTGCTGAGCATAGGCCCCTATTGTGTTCTGCTAGACTAAGATCTAATTCTAGATGTCATAGCTAAAAAAAATTAACAAAAGTCATACAACTGAAAGATTTCCAAATGGGTGAAACCCTTGATCTTAGTTAACTATCCTTACACAACGTGATGTATACCATAAAATTTCAAGTTTGGAAACCAAAGAATACCTTATTGTGGATTTGCCATGAAAGGAGCACATGAATTTCTGTTTACTATTGTGAATTTCACCAATGTTTCTTTTTTTCATTTCTATAGGTCAATGTGGTTCATATCAAGTCTGGTAAAACATTAGCAACTTTGAAGGAGGTAGGAAGATAATAATTCTTGTACCTGTCATGTATACATGTCAATATTAAAATTTCTCTCCTACTTGTTGTTTTTATTTTATTACTTTCTTCAAATTTAAATTAAGTCTGTTTAAAAGTTTAAATAATACACACTCACAGTTACGGCGCTGAATACTCATTCCTATTAGTAGGACCCATTGAATTGTGTCTAGGAATTTTGATGTTAAGCAATTTGTGTCCAATGAGTAAACACATCATTAAAAGCTAGATGCAATACAGCAGCTATTGATTTTCAATGGAAAATCAGAAATATCTTGAAGGTAAATTTTATGTCCTCTGCAATTATGTCAATTTGTATTCAAACTTGAGTATAAGTTGTAGGTCTTCAAATTAAATTAGGGGTTATTACACGATTAGTCATAGGGTGCATTTGAATGGCATAAGAATACTTTTGCATCTATAGGTAAAATGCGAATATTGTGCATTTCAGCTTACTTCAGATTCGACTATCCGTGATGTCAAGAACAAATTTCAGAAGTCAAGTAAGTGGTAATAAAGATAAAGTGTCTTGAATGTCATTGTTATAAATATTTATGAAACGGAATTATTATGTGTGAGGCCTTGAGGCAAGAGAACTATCGTTTACTGGCTGTAAATGTTGTCTTGTTTGTTTTTGTTTTTTTTTTCTCCTGGGAGGGGGAGGGGGCGTATATCAATGGTGACGGGGAAAAAAAAAATAGGAGCAGCTTGATTATGTTTGAGATATTTAATTTTGGATGGTGGATTAATATTTTCTAATGTTACTTTAGAGTAAGGTTTGTTTTGTAAAATATGTTCATGGAGATTCAATACTTTCTTTATATTCCCCCATTCACGACAATCAACTATATCACTGGAATTATTGGATCAGACCATGATATTCGAAATTGAAAGAACAAAATGACAATATATTGGTGTGCAACATATCATGACTTAAATTAGATATGAGTATGACACTATGTGACTACTATATTGAGATATATGGACTCATTGTTACATTTAGGCTAAAGGTATTCTTAAAGAATAACATTTAGATCCATTTTCTTAAATTTTATGTCATGCAAAGTTAAGTCTCTTAGCTGCTGTTTTTTTAACACCACCCTTTTATAGTTTAGCTTACAAACATTTAATATCATATGGTAACTGCATGTACCCTCATAAGTTTTCTGAACCCAAATCTGAAAAAAATCATTTATTTCATGTAGACAGATGGGAGAAAAATAAATGTACTGTTCTACATTTGAGAAAATTCCGATTTTAGTCCTATCTGTTGCGTTTTGTACGTGTGCAGCTAAAAGTACTACACCTTTTCGTGTGAAAATACACCTTTTGAGACTTGTTAGTACACTTTCCACGTGGACTACATTGGTAGCTCTGCAGTGGGGCTTTTGGGTTTGGTTTTGATTTTTAGTGAATTTTTGCTCTCCAAGAGCAGGCCATCCTTCCCCTGTTTGCGCCATGGGATGAGCGGTCACTGCTCTGAATTGTCGTCCCACCAAAGTTCCCACTGGCTTCTGTATATGAGTCTGTTCAGCCTCTACTGTCAGACCTAGCCAGCTGCCTTGTGTAGTTCTTTGAGGTGAGGGACACAGGCCTCCACACCATGGCAAGGAATGGGTCCAATGAAGGATTACTTGATTAATATTTCACCTTTAAAAAAAATGTTTTCTTGTATTTCCTTCAGATCCCAAGTACTATGCTGATAGACAAGCTTACAAAGTTGACCCTCGTAAGTCTAGCCTAAGTTGCATAAGTTCTTTTTCATAGTTTTGACTCCAGCTAATGCAGATCATGAAATTACTTGTGGGATGAAAAGAAAATTTGAATTTCTTATAGGCATAGCGTAGCTGATCAAAATTTTACAAAATTATTTATTCATATTATATTGTATTTTAATTTTACAAATATAATGGTTTCCATTTCATCAGTAAGCTTAAGGGCATGGTATGCATCTTTCTCATTTAGAATTTATTGGTTGTTTATGATCAGAATGTGCCTTATGCATCACTGAAATAGTGGTTTTCAATATTGAAAACTGCACAGTTAACTTTAGCAACTGTAAAAAAAATATCAAATAACTAAACTAAAAAAAATGTATATTTTGTTTGCTTTGTGTTTTTGTTGTTGTCTTTGTTGGGTTGTTGTTGTTTTTTGGCACAAATCCTTCTTTGTTGTACTTTTATCCCAACTGCTGGCTGCAAAAAGAAATAGCAGATTAAGAGAAATTGAGCAATTCCAAATATAATTTCAGGAAAAAGAATATGTTTTTAAAAACCATCAACGCCCTTGTTACTTATTATGTACCACTGATCCAAACTTTAATATTATTTGTTTGTTCAATTTATATGGTTGAAAAGTTGTTTATGAGAAACTAAGTTACAAAGGCTGAGAAATTTCAAGAACCTGGAATGAAAAGCAGGGCAATATATATATTTTTTTTTCAACATTCTTTCCCATGTGAACCAGGTGGTAAAATGCTAAAAGATGAAGAAACCTTGGGGCAGCTTGGAGTTGATAACAATGGCAAACTGCTTTTTAAGGACCTTGGCCCTCAAGTGGGATGGACAACTGTGAGTAAAAAACAACGATAGCTTTGTAAATTGGAGGTATTGATTTGTTATGTTATGCAAATGATGTTTTTGTGCTTTACTTTGTCTAATTATTATATTTAAAATTAATTTATTGCTGTCGTTGCGTTTTCATAAAATCTCAATACAAATTGTGAATGTTTTTAATATTTTGGTGAGCAATATTTAGTTAATTGGCCTGACTATCTAACTTGGCCCTATTATATAACAGTGTACTTCTAGAAGCTTAGCCTCTGTTTAATCATTCTCTCTCTCTCTCTGTTTCCATCACAGATTATACAATTTTGGTCTCTCTCTCTCCCTCTCGATCTCTCTCATACCCGTTTTCTATGGTACAGCAGAAATTATGGCCCTAGAGTTCAGCAACTCCATATCAGTCTCGTACCACACTCGTACCACGTCAGTACCCCCCACAGGTGCCCACACAAAAGACTGGCAATGGACCCCGTCATGCACACTCACTCACTTTTCTCTGTGATACCTCCAAAACCTTCTTTAAATTTCCAAACTGTTCTCAAGTTAATTCAGTGTGCTGTGGGACCCAGTAGAAGTAGGATAGAATTGTTAGACATAGAAACTTGTATTCTTTACATGTACAACAAGACTGATTTGTGAAGTCTTTATTATGAGCATGAATAAACATCATAGTCCAAACTGCCTT
Organism: Elysia chlorotica; assembly: GCA_003991915.1. Lineage (NCBI taxonomy): Eukaryota > Metazoa > Mollusca > Gastropoda > Plakobranchidae > Elysia > Elysia chlorotica. The sequence continues at coordinate 506,660 of RQTK01000259.1, forward strand.
TAATAAACGTTATGTGCACAGTCTTAATATAACCTCTCTTACTACTTAACTACAGACCCCAAGTAATCAAACGTAGAAAATAAACATATAAATAACTGTGTATGTACGCTACATGGTGGAGCTTCGGTTTTTAATAAACTGTGCGCATGCACTACATTGGAATTTTGTTGTTGGCTTAAAAAGGATATGCAATCTCTTTATCATATAATGCTGAGAGTATCACTATCAGGATTTTATGATCTTTAGAGTATTTCTTAAACAAGTGTTTTATCATTATTGTTTTCTTTCCATTTATCTGATTCTGCTCTTGACATTTTTTTTATAAATTGTTTAGCTAAATTTAAGTCTTGTAATTATACTGTATTATTTTATTTTTTTCAGGTGTTCCTTACAGAATATGCAGGACCACTTTTTATTTACCTGATGTTTTACATGAGGCCTGCCTTGATTTATGGAGCTGGTGCATCAAGCAAACCTTACGCTCAAGTTGTTCAGTATGTTTCCAGCTAAATTTAATATAGCAACAAATGAAACAAATATGTGTTGCAATTTTTTTCTTTTTCTTTTTTTTTTTAAATTTTGTCAGTTTTTTCATGTATAAAGGAAGTAAAGAACATTATTTCATCACATGACCTTATGAAAGTTGATGTTTTTTTTTCTTAATATGTTTACAAAGTCAACAAAAATATGTACTTTCATTTTATGTTCCATGAAAAAAAAATGAAGTTATGGATTGTTTTTTTTTTTTTACAGTATTGCTGCTGGCTGCTGGAGCTTCCATTATGCAAAACGCTTGTTGGAGACTGTGTTTGTCCATAGGTTTTCTCATGCAACTATGCCCATTCTCAATATTTTCAAGGTCATTTTTTCATATATCGCAATTCACTAAACAATGCCATTTCATAAGTTATATAATTTTCCTTCTTTAGATCACACTTTTAGAAGATAATAAGCATACTTAACCATAACGCTTTTTAAAACACACAATTTATCTTTTTTTTATTATATACATTAAAATCTTTTTTTTTACTGTTTTATGATGAGTTTATAAACATGGGTAAAACAAATCTTGACTTATTCTTGTTAACAAAAAGCACAATAATAACTATTTTAATAATTATTTTGTTTTTTGTATTCCTTCTCTGTAGAACTCTACTTACTATTGGGGATTTGCTGCCTTTGTAGCCTACTTTGTGAATCACCCCCTGTATACTCCTCCTTGTAAGTTTAAGTGTTCTCTTTAAATAACTTGAAGCTAAGTCATAAAGAATGGAGTAAGCAAATAAAACCATATATCTGTATCACCTAAGCTTATTGTTTGCACTTTCCAAGCAAATACAAAGGAGGAGCAGAAAATGCAGTGAATTTTTCATTATTCCGTGTTTTAGGGAAAATTTAACTGTCATGACAAAAATATCCCAGTGTAAAAGATAATTTTTAAATCCAAAACCTATGAATCGAAAGCATACCTTGACTTATTTGTTAATATTAAACTTTTATTTTTTTACATTTAGATAAAATTTAAGAAAAATCGTTACTTATGTAAATTATATAATTTTTCATTAATGCTATTCTGGAAAGGTTTGTTTAATCATACTCTTCAGAAGCACATTAATACTTAGCCAATCTTCTCAATGCAAATGTGTCATTTTCATTGGCCTTTTTTGACGTAAAACAAATTATTTTCAAGAGAACAAACTAATAATAGTGATGAGGAAAAATTCAGACACATTTTTCTTCATCTTGCAGAGAAAACAACCTTTTGCTGTTGAACTGGAATTGTTTAAAACAAGTATATTTTTCATACAAGAACTGTGATTGCTAGATATAATGAAATTAATAATAATAATAAAAATGTTTAGCAATAAAGATGTAATTCAAAGATTTAAAATTAAAAGTTTATCCAACACAGATTCTTACAGTATTTTAATTGAATCGAAAATCTAAAAGGTTTATGTTAGAGACAATCTTTTATTTAATATTTTTAAAAATATTTATTTTTATATTTCTTGCAGCATATGGTGACAAGCAAATGTATGCAGGCCTTGCTCTTTTCATTGTAAGTTTAACCTTGATATACATTTGCAAATTGTTCCTTCTTTCACAAAAATCAAACTCATAAAAAAATGATGTCTATATGTAATCCAGTTAAGATAAGCCTCTTGATTCCTTGTAATTTATTTTGTCTTTCCTGGCACAAATAAGAAAATGAGAGTTTGTATATGAATATGGTGTATAATTATAATGACTCCTAATAGAAAAAAATAATATAAACTCATAATACATGTTGAGATCAATATAAAACTAGGTAAAAGCATGGTTCTAATGTGTACACAGAAAGGGTACTGTAAGAAATCTAACTGTCGCATAACAAGATGTATTTGCACATATCACAGGAACTTTTTGAAAATTAAGGTGGTTTACATTATGGTTAGGGATAGAAATATACTAATAGAGATAATTGATTTAAAGCACAATATAAAAACATACCAACCTTTAAAGAAAAAAATAGAAGGGTGATAGTACTGTGTATGTATATATAAAAATGAGACTGTTACAAATCTAGATATCATACATAAATTGTATAAATGTGTATTCACAAAGCATGAGGCAAAAATCCTGCAAATATTCATAGTTTTTCTGACCTTTTGAACTTATTGTTAAAAATTATGAAAGATCTTGGCGGGAAAGATTCTTATATCTGACAGTTCTCGTTTTTTTTTACACTGCATATCTTCCACTGCGTTGTATTTGTCTTTTATAATAGTTAAATCGTAAGGGATGTGTTGAGTCTGACAGTATGTCTTGCATCTTTATGTGGAGTGCCCACTACTACACCTGCTTTGTTAATGATTTGTGAGGCAACCTGGGTGAATCAGGCAAAAGTAAAAATGATGACTTTTGGAGCTATTCATAGTGTTTTAAAAAGGACCAAATGCACTTTAAGAATTTGAAAAATTTTAACTCTTTTGTTTCTAGAACCAGATATTCAACTAAATTTTTTGAAATGTTTAGAGAGCTCTAGCTCAAAACCTATACTAGCAACTTGTACCCCATTCTCCCTGGTTGTCTCACATTTTAATAAGTTTTTCTTTGTCTTGTGTTATATTGCCACCCTAACAAAGTAACATGCGAGACCAAATGTTATACTGTTGGTAACAGAAGAGTAAAACATTTCAAGTAAGGTTTGATAAACATTAAAAGATGGCTACTTTCTTTAACAGCAAATACCTGGTTTGATTTATTTTGACAACTGACATCCCATTCATAACACCTGTACATAAGACACTTTGGAAAGTCTCGAGACCCTTATCTTACATACTATAGAAATTAATTTTAAATAAATTTATTTGATTGACCAATAAATAACGAATCAAACAAAAGAAAATGGGTTATAATTTTAAAAAAATGATATATATTTCCACTAAATGTTAAGTGTATGTCCTTTAGAAACATACCGTTTCAGGTCTATGAAGTCTACATATGGCATATACATTTGTCATTCTTACTGAGGTGATGTTTGTAGGAAAATATTTTATGAAACTATCAAAAATCTGGATTAAATAAAAACCTTAACTTTTTTTTATTTGTAGCTTTCAGAATTAGGAAACTTTTCTGTTCACTTGGCCTTCAGGAGCTTGCGTCCACCAGGTATTTCTATTATATGCAGTGATACTATTGTTAAAAATAATGTTTTTGATTTTAACCCGTTAATAATGAGAATATTTTATATCTGCTGTAAATGAAAAGTTGATTTTCAATATTTTCCTAACAAAAAATTTGATCTGGCTAACTCTGTCATATTTTTAAATCACATTTTTGATGTTGAACTTCAAGATTTTATTGACATTTTTTAAATTTTGTACATTTTTTTTTAGTTATGAAAGCAATGAAGATATGGTAAATAATTCTATTCTCGCTATAACAATGAAGATATTGTTGTAAATAATTTTATCCTCACACTATATAACAATGAAGATAATTATGATAAATGATTTATTCTCACATTCTCTTTACAGGTACCAAGGAGCGACGCATTCCAAAGGCAGGCTCTAATCCTTTTACCTGGATGTTTCACCTTGTCTCTTGTCCCAACTACACCTATGAGTTCTGGGCTTGGATTGGTTTTAGCATCATGACACAATGCTTGCCAGGTGATAAGATTAAAATAAATATCTCTTGTTTAGAATATCAGTTATAGTCAACTCTGAATTGATCAAACATTGAGTTGTGAATTAAAAATCAATTTATGCACCATTTTATAAGAATACAACTTACAAGAAGAATTTGGGAGGGGAAATGCGGGAAAAAAATATTATTGAGGTAAATTTAACATATGCTAAGCACTCTATTTGATGGACTTTGTTTTTCTCTATTTTTTTTATATTTTTTTTTAAAGAATATATGACAGTAATAGTAAAAGGCTTGAATTTATCTTCATCTGTTGCAGAATAATTTACCTATTTAACCATCAGTAGGCTATGGCTGTAATTAATTTTGTTTTCAATCGATCTCACCTATTGATTACGGAAAAATTGTTTACAATGTAATTATTGTTAATGTTAGATGATTCATTTACATACTTTTAACCTAGTGATGCGTCAAAAATATTTAAGAAAATTTGATAAACCATGAGAAATGTACATGTATTTTATTTTTTTTCCAGCTGGTCTTTTCTGCCTGGCTGGATTCTACCAAATGGCTGTCTGGGCCAAGGGCAAGCACCGAAACTACCTGAAAGAGTTCAAGGACTACCCACGTCATCGTCGTGCAATTGTGCCCTTCTTACTGTAAACACAATGATCCTTAGACATGGTGTGTTAATTTATGCATCAAGATTGCACTGTTTGAAGTATTCATAAGTTTTTGCCCCTCTGTCAGTAATGTTTTCTCGATTGATATCAATTGTCTTTGTGAAATGCATTTAATCATGTGAATTAGGTCTTGTTTGGAGTGTCTTTCTTTGCTGGTCCCTCCTCTAATCACCTTTTTAGTTTGTTTTGCATATCAGTTCTATAAAACATTCCAGAGAAAATAGCAATTAAAGTTGTCCTTTTTCTTTTTCTCTAAAGTTTAGTTTCCACATTTTCTTCTTTGGATAAGTTTAAAGTAGATTTGAGGACAACTTTAATGTAATTTGGTTTGGTTGTTATTTTTTGTTATTTTTTTTTTTAATATTTTGTTGATGTTTTAATTTAATGCTATTTCCATTGAGGCATGTTGGTTGCTGTAGTCTATGTTTCAATTAATTCATTATGTTTTCACTGACAATTTGTCTGTTTAGGTTGTGGATAGTATTTATTTTTTAAATTACAGATTGTTCATTTTGTTATAAAAAAATTTTATACAGAAGTGGGCTCAAAACTACTCATCTTCCTGAGAAAGAAAAAAAAAAAGCTGAGGCTCTATTTACTGTCAATAATACAAGATAAGCATGAATATGAATCTTACAGTTTAGATTTTAACATAATGTTTTTCAACCTGTCTGTCTTTATATCATGTTGCTGTTCAGATGTCAACATCAAGAGTTAAAGTTATATTTCTTGAATGATTTTGCTCACAACAATGAAAATACTCTGCATGTGAATTGTGAGAGTTGAATGGTTGGTATAAATGTCCTGCTCACAATGGTGGCAAGCTTCACAGAATTTTTTATGTACTAAGATACTTAACTTATGGATCCTTATCCTCTTACCATTTTTTTTTTTTACCACATCAAGATACGATTTGTGTGTGTGTGTGTGTGTGTTATGGGTGGATGTTTCTTCATCCAGTTACGATATAGCAGGTTATAAGAACTGATAATTTGGAGTAAACAATTGGAGCCATTTGTACTTCTTGGTCCAATAAGGCAATCGGTTGATGTAAATGCTCTACTTCTGATGATTGAAGTAATGTCCATTATTTTGTTATTCAAGTTTGCAGAATTCAGGTACTAAACATGATTTTGTATAACATCTTCATTATTTTTAAGTACAACACCGTAGTGTGTTAGAGAAATTCTTGGTCACAGATATTGTTCTTACTGCATAATTATAGTATTCAATACTGTTTTGTCATAACTTTTTTACCCCAGGTTTACTTTGTTTGCTTGTTTGTTTGTTTTAAACTTCTTGATTTCCCACGCTTATTTGAAAATCATCCTCTGTTGCATCGCTTAGATAAAAGATTTTTTTACAGTTCTCTATACTATTAAAGACAGTGTTCTTTATTAAACAAAAGTGGTTTTGTTCTCTCTATTAGGATATGGATTTTGTGTCTGTCGGTGCTTACTATAATATAATCCAAATCCATTCTACCCGGACTCAAAGAATGCTCTTTACTATATTTAATAGAAAGATAAGAAATTCCCTTTTTTCTTCTTTTTTTGTCTTTCATAAACTAATATTGATGTGACAACGAACAAGAGCTGTCTGCGTTTAGTGCAAGCTTACCAATTGAAGATATCTGTCGGGTGCCGAGCTGGATTATAGTGGATAGATCAAAGACATTTTGCCGCAATAGTTTGGAACTTTGGATTTGTATTGGTTTGCGTGAGAAAAAAGAGGCAGATGGGAATTTGTAGGTTCAAAAGTAAGAATTGTGACTGAATCAACACCATCTAGGTAGTATTATTATAAAGACGAAGGCACTGGACTGATAGCATTGAGCCACTTGACTTTAACAAACCTTACATCCAACAAACTATTCAAAATAAACAAGCAAGTTCCTCAAGTCCAAAGTGAACTGTAGTACCTAAGAAAAATTTTGAAATCAAAGGGATACATCATGATCCATAAAACTCAATTTATGAAGCTGATTATTGTTTTAACTTTTATTTTTTAACTCACTGCTGAAGCATAAATTTGGTAAATTCAAATTGGTGTTTTCAAAGATAACTTTTTTTTAAATTGCATGCCAGAGTTTTGTTTAGTGTAAATACGAAGAAATTTAATGTAGGTGCAGTACCGTGCTAAATCTATACATGTATCATTATTAATAAATTTTTAAAGGCTTGAGATCATGTGAATGGGTTATACAGTAGTCCCAATTTGTAACGAATCCTCGAATTACGAGCACTGCTAGAATAATAAGAGGGTTGAAAATCCCGGTTTTATACTCTATTTTCGCCCTTAATTGTGTATTTTGGAAATTGCAAGAGGCTTAATCAGATAACTCTGCTAATAACCAGAAGTTAGATAATAGATCTGCTCTAACCTATTTCCGAACATACAATTTTTAAAAATTTGAGAAATGTGCCAAATACACTCAGTAAACAAGGATTACCTCAGTGCATCAACTATGAGAACTAATATTATTACGTGAAAAAGTGTGCACTAATGCACATTTATGTTGTCACAATGAGTACGTGTACTTACAAATAATGTCAGATTCAGATTGCAGTGCTTCTGACAACAATTAGAAAATGCATTAAGCAGTGGCAACAGTTTTAAAGATGGGATAATTGAAGCTTTTGTATAGAATGTGAAATTACTCAAATTTAGAAAAAAAATTATTTAATAAGCCCTGTCTTCATTTATCAATCCTTCCAGAAGTCAGAATAATGCAAAAAAATGTTCTTCATAAATTGAAAATGATCCATTTTGTTCAAATTGCTGCCTATTTTTTGAGACATTAAGTGGAATTGTTCTTTAACATTTAATCTACTTGTCATATGGAAGTTGTAAATGTGTAAAATGAAACACTATGTTGCAGATTTATTTTAAAAAACCCATTAAAACAAAAATAAAAGCAAGGAAGGAAGAGTTGATTTTTAGAAATGTATTTGGCCACTTTTATTCAAAAATACTGTATAAATGTTACATTATCACAGCTGTAAAGACATGTTTATTACTGTTATGAAACTTTGGAAGTAAATCACTATACCAATTTATATCATATTTTAAAATTAACTATGTAAAAAGTTACATAATATTTAAACTTAAATCTTATTTATAAAAAATCAGCTCGTACCGCGAACTTAATTTTTTTCTAAAGAATTATTCACTTACATTGTTTTTTAAACAAAAAATCAATAATACAAACCCTTACCTAAATGTAAAAATATGCATGAATGATTGATAAAATAAATGATATGCATATGAAACCCATATGAAATTTAGTTAATGTTTGATGAAGGGCAAAAAAAAAAAAGGATTTTTAAAAGATGAGTTTTTTTTGCCAATAAAGTGATTCTACCATTGTATGAAAATACTTTCACAAGCAAATCAGGCCACTGAATAATAATGATGCAGAGGATTTTAGTTGTATATCTGGAACACCCTATAATATGTCCTTCAAGCAAACAGACATTAGTTGAAAGCTTCGCATATTTTGTCTTACACTTCTTCTTACCTTTTTATATGCCCCTCAGAAACTTTATCGATAAAATATCAAACTGTGGAGCATTGAAAATATTTCTGCATCATTTGCTTTTCAAAGAGTGATATTGGCGATATATTTGTCACTATGTACAGGAGGATATTGCTCGTCTTCCTACGCTGTTCCTGTAACGGGTGGAAGGCGGCGGGAACCAGGGCGACTTCCGGCAGATATTTCCAAGTCATAGATCTCGTCTCTCAACCTTCTCAGCTCAAGCTGTCAAGACAAAAATGCATTTATTTATTTTATTACGTAAAAACATAAGACATAGAAATAAAGAAGGTATCTGATTTGAAAGATTTATATTTAATATCTTTGTTTAGAGTGTCTACAACTTCATATTGAATGCTCTACCTGCTGCATTTCGATGACCTTTGACTTTTCTTCAAGTTCCTTTTCTACCATGGGTCCTGCCTGTTTAGTAGGCAAAGCTGTCACGGTGCCTTGCCCTTGCCCTTGCCCCGTCATCTTCCGCGTGCGACTATCTTGACCCATCGCTGCCTCCATGTCATGGATCAGGACACGGCATAGTTTGAGTTCCTTGCGCAGGTCATTGATCTCTTTTATAAGAGTAACATTCTCCTGAAAAAAGGTATTGTCCACAAAGCACAGGTATAAGTCTAGGTACAAAAAGAAAAAAGCATTGAAGTTTTAAGTGCAAAGCTCCTAAATTTAAAGTGCACTTACCTTTCCATTCCTAAATTTAAGATATTTGAGAGTAAACATGTGAGCATCATCCTATGGAATTGTTAAGGAAGACTAGCGGATGGTTGCACAAATACACCAAAAAAGGGCTGGACAGATACCAATTACCCAATTTGATTTGCTGAATGTCCAAACGTCATACACTTTACATGTATTCGCAGCCGTAACACTGTAAAGCTCTGAGTCAATTTAACAATCAAGCCAGACAGTTGTGGTGACTGCATTTTGTTTGAATCTACAATTAACTGTGCAAAATGTACATTGGGGCAATGCTCATCAATTAAAATACATGTATCTTAATATTGACCCAGTAAACAAAAAGTCTTGGAGTTATGGAAAGAAAAACAGCAATTTGATTCATTTGTTTAACTAACATAAAAATGCTTTTAATTGATTTCATAAGAAAAACTTTTTAAAAAGTTACAATTGAAGTAAAAATTTCCAATGCATAAGGCTGCTCATAATTTTAGCTTTACAGATTTTTACTGAAAGTTCTGCCAACAAACCTGCATGATCCTGACATTGTCGGCTTTATGGATCTCAGAATCTTTCTCTAACTTCTTGCGCAAACTTGCTACAGATCGTTCTAAATGTTCTTTCTGGCGGCTGAATTCTTTCTGAATATCTGCGTCCACACTGGCAGACTCAGTCTGGTGGAAATAATATAAATTTCAATAATAATTTTTTTAACACATTTGAACATTTGGTCTCAAGTGGAATAATAATATCCATAGCTATGGTGAGAACATAAAAAAATATCTTTAGATAACTTGTATGAGACTTATCAATATTCAAAATGTTTATTTTTCAATTAAATCAGGTATTGCAATAAGAACATAATTATTAATGTTTTTTATCATATTATTCAACATTTCAATAGAAAAAAGAGCATAAAATAAAGTACTATAAGCAGCATTGAGTCTAAATTCTAAGCTTGATCTTTCATGCAGTTCTGTGGCAACTCACAATATCCTCCTGTACGTGCTTCTGATACAGAGCCTTGATGCTTTCTTTCAACATTTTAGGATCCTGAATGTAGCCAACACAGTTATGCAAGTCTGTCTTAAAACGTCGCACAACTGCCTCCACATCTCGAACCTACATTTTAGAAAACAAGTAGTTATAAAAACTGTGTTATGTTAATATTTATGTAGAAAACAAGTAGTTATAACAAACTGTGTTATGTTAATATTGATGAACATAAAAATTCTTGTTTCAATGCTTATCTCTTAATAAATCGATCTTTAGATACTTTTTTTTAAAGGATTGATTTTTACGTTAAGTCGAAGTTCATGAAATAAACAATACATAAAACTCACCTTTTGTCTCTCCTGGTGCATCTCTTTGTCTGTTGCCTTTAGTTTCTGACGCAGTTCAGTAATATTGAGTTCGAGTTGAGTGTTTTGCTTGTGAAACCTCTCCAACTCGCTCTCCATCTAAAAGAGATATATTGTAAATTTGCATCTGAGGTAATCAAACAGAGATCAAAGTGAACTTAAATTACACAAAACTTCAACTTTAGTAGTGTATAGTTTTAAACACGTTTTTTAAATCAAAATTATTCTTATCAAAACAGCTTTAAAATATGGAGTTTTAAATTGGATTATTCTAAGACATAGTAAGAGCGATATACAAAAAAGATTAAATAGATTGATACTTTATTGTTTTGCCAAGTTTGATATAAAATTTAATAAGATAAAGTATAGAACATATGTAACTGATTCCCCTAACCTCCTGAATCTGCTCCTTCATATTCTTGATGTCCATCTCACGCGGCTCTATCTGCTTCTTCAATTCCTTGATCTTATAGTCAAGCACAAACTTAAACTTCTCCAGCTCTTGATTCTTTTTCTTAAGATCGTAGATACGTTTCTCCTGCATAGAGGTGATATAATTGATTTTTAAGATTCAGTAATGTCTGTGTTTCACAAAAAGATGTTAACTGAAAGCCCTTGTTGTGGCATTTCACAAAGCAACTAGATTGGTAAAGAATATATTTAATCTCAAGTCAGTTAAAAGTCATAAATTAAGGTTCAATTTACAGTCTAAGATATGGTAGTATGGAATATATTTCAAAGTTGAGTGTAATGCTTATTTGTAAATGTTGCAATCTTTAATTGTCCTCTTAAGACCGCAGATAGTAACAAAACTACTATACTGATTTTACCTTTGTCTGTCATGAGAATTTTTTTTAAACAATCTGTCATTTTGAGTTCTTGGGGAAAAACTGAGCGTCAATAAAGCTATTTGATATTTATTGGTAAAAATGAACTTGTAACACTTGTCGTATTTGTCACTTTTTGGTTTTCCTCAGAATTTAATTTTGTTTTTCCTTTGCCAGGCGCTGACTGACCTTATCTTGGATGGTATCATCTCTTTCTTGAATTTCTTTCTTTAGTCCTAGAATATCTTTCTCAAGACTGCGAATCACATTATTCAGCTTGCTTGTCTCTGCTTGCAGTTTCTTAATCTCTTCTTTGTGATCATCAATCTCTTTCTGCAAACTTGTAAACTGAATGAAAAAGAAAATGACATTTGCAAGTAAACAACAACTGCATTGTTTATGTATAAAAATATGAAGCATGTTTTCAAATAATAGAAATTCTTAACAGTTTTTTTTCTCTTAAAACAAAGATTTTTAGATGCAACAGTACTTTTATTCATGACTTATTTTTAAAATCTGTATTTCATGTGATTCTCAAAGAATGGGTATTTTCTTAAATCAGGCACTCTAGCAAAGTTGAAGATAAGGCATCATAAACTGAGGTATAAATTAAAAAAGAAAAACATGGGAAAGATAAGTTTAAGGATCATGTTATCTCCCTAGTTCAATTCTGCATTTTTTGTTTTGTTTTTTTCATCATTGTATTTTATATTCAAATGCCTAATTCCATTGATAATCATAATCACATAAGTAGGTGAAAAACTTTTACTGAAAAAGATTAGAAAAAAAATGATTTATTCAACACCAACCTTTTTCTTCATAATCCCTGTTTCTCCCCTAAGCCTCATGTTGGCTTCTTTTTCATCTCGGAGTCGTCTCTCATATTGATGTTTGATGTCTAGTATTTCTCGGTCAGCATCTTCTTCTATCTGTTTCTTTGTTTCTTCATACTCTCTGCTCTGCTGGCGGGCCTCATCGTTACTCTAAGAAAAGAAGAACAATATTCTTTTGGTTAGAATATAATTATGTATATATATATTCTTAATGTAATCATAACTTAAAGTATAATGAGTATAAAAAGACATAGGCCTATAATGATTAAACAGGGCAGTCCAAAATACAGTTGATATTGTGTTATCCAAGTAAAGCATTCAACTGAAAGTACAACATTGTGTACATTTCTGTATCATTTTTCTCCAATGCAGTCTAGAAATGCATGTTAATATTTCTGCTGGATTACCCTTTCACTATGCTGCACTAAACAGCCTCATGTTGATCGGCACAGCACTTGTTGACGCGTTAGGGTCAAACTTTACCATTAACCCCCTCAGAAATGAAAGTGGTCAAAGAGAAGGAATCTTGTAATAATTATGTTACTATAACTATCATTCTTTCTTTTAGTTTCCACGTCACCAGGGAATCATAGGCTTTATATAACCACATCCTGAGGGGAAAAAAAGGGCTAGTGCCATCGTCTTGAAAAAGTTAAAAGATAAAAAAAAAAAGAAAATACCCTAGCTTAGAAGACTTCACTCTTGTAGTAAAAAACAGACCATATAGCCTCAACAAGATTTTTCTTAAACTTTAGAAGTTTGTGCTAAATTATAGTTGATTCATTTCAATCACAGAAAAATAAAAGTTTAACTTTGATAGTAATCTGGTTTTCATAATCATGCCGTTTCTATTTCAGTATTAAAACTAAAAAAGATTAATTTGCTAAAGTGCATTTGAGGATACAAAGTCACAGAGAAACAACTACTTATTGCCTAACTACATTCTCTCATATCCTCATAACCATGATAAATTCCCAAATATGGCTTTGGGTGAATGCAACAAATAGGATAAAGGGAAAAAAGGAGAAAGAGGCTTCTTGCCAACCTGATCCAACTTGGTGGTCATATCCTGAATTTTCGTCTCATAATACTCAGTGAGCTCCTCCAGGGCCTTCTCCTTGCTCTCCTCCATCTCCTGCAGCTGTCTATCATAGTCCTCTTGCATTTTCATCATCTTGGCCTGCTGTTCCTGAAACTTCTCATACTCCAGCATCAGTTTTTGGTTATTGGCTGACTCTGATGGTTTAGAGAGAAGAATGACAAAAAGTGGTGTTACAGAACTTTAAAAAAAAATCAATTGACATGGTTTCAAACATAGCAAAAATTCATGAAATAATGCTTTAGTACTCATCACCAACCACTTAAAATTATTTATTTCAAACAGCAAGACATTCAACACAACTTTTGGGAGGTGCCATTTTGGCTGCATTTGGCAACATTTTTGCTAACATATTAAAATTACTTACCTAGATCTTGCAGCTCTTTGGCATGCTTATCCATAAGTTCAGCCATTTCTTCCTCATGTTTGGATTCTTCTTTGTCTTTATCTGTTTTCAACACCTAAGTTTGCAACAAAACAAACAAAATTATGTTATGAATCATATTATCATATGCAGCCTAAGTTGTGATTTGTTCACTTCCCAACTATTTGCATTTTAATATCTTAATTTTTATGTCATACAAACAACTTTTATTGGCTTTCCTTAGACTAAATTTGTTAAATTCAATATGAAAGCAACATTTTTATAAATGGTGTTTCAAATATAAGGGTTAACCAATAGAATTTTATTCTTCCCAGTTTGTTTCTAAACTAATATTTTAAATTTCAATGCAGAAGCTTACATTATTTTAATGTTTTAAATAGGATTGCAGTTATTGAGTATCATCAACAGCATTTTATGTCACCTGGTTTTTAGTCTTGAGAGACTCCATCTCCTGAATAAATTTCTCAGTAAGTTCTTTCATTTTTTCATTGTAGGTCATGTCCTTCAGGCGAAGCTGATACTCGTTCTCCATCTTCAGTTCTTCCACTCGAGAGTTCAAATCATTTACTGTAGTATTCTGTAAATAGCATTGCCAATTAAGAATATTTAGTATATGTTTTATAACAGACCTATGTCTAAAATTAACTCTGTTTTATTTATCAGATATTCATTTTCATTTCATTAATTACCTAAAAGCAGTCATTTGACTGTACACTGCAACAGGCTAACACCAAGAGAAATAGCAAGCTGAAAGAAGCAAAAACCATAATTGAATCTTTTCTTTCCTTACTCTAACTCATCAACTCATAAGCTTAACCAATATTTGCAAATACTGCGACAAGCAATCTGAATTTCTTTCCACTTAATAATTTCTCTGTTTCACTAAATCTTTAAAAAATAAATCAGTATCAAGAATAAAAATAATTTATCAAAATTTGAATCTCTTAGCTTTACCTTCTCCTCCAGATCACTTTTGGTGATGAGAATTTCCTCTGCCCAGCCTACTTCCTTGTCACGCTTGAGACCTCTGCCCTCCTTGTCTTGAATCTTCCACAGGATGATCGATGCATCCTCGGCAATACTCACTAAGAACTGGTCATCAAATGAAATCTTCATCTGTGGAGTGAACATGAACACAAACATTACTGAAAGATCATAGAAAAATAAAAATGACACTACCAAAAAACAAAGAAAGAAGGTATTTAAAACATCTCTTAACTGAACAATTTATAAGAATAGGCCCTAAGTTTAATTTTAATAAAAAATTTAAGCAAAATCAAACAATATTCAAAGAAATATTAAGAAAAAAAACAACAACTTTACTTTGAATGATTAATTACAAGAGTAAAGTTTTTACATCATCAACATATTGAAACAATCGCACTTACGTAACTTGCTACTTTTCAAAGAAATATTATTAAATTTGGTGCATATAAAGTTGACACTATAACAAACCTTCACAATGGGAGCGCCATGACCTTGGTGCTCAGTCCAGTCTCCAGGCACTGCCAGTGGGTATTTGAGTGACCAGAGTGTGCCCTTCACGGTTCCTGCAAACAGCATGCGGCCAGAGTGTGACAGAGAGACAGTACTTAGAGTCATGTCACCGGCCGGCACCTCTCGCAGGATCTGAAATTTTTAGAAAGTAAAAACATTTAATCTGCGCTCTATAAATGACTGCTCTCTTTGCATTTAGATGTATTTTGAAAAATTTATAGTATTATTTTCATTACTAAAATCCTTATTAAGGTCATCATGATTACATTTTTTCTTACAGTCCTTAACATTTTTTTTACAACTTCTATTATATACATAATTTTTTTAAATAAACTTTCAAAACATTTTTATCCATGTATGATAACCTTCAGTATAGTTATCAAAACCATTCTTTCAATAGGACTTAATTTTCACCTTATTGTTTATTGCTTTGCTTTTCACTCATTAATTTGCTTTTTTCTCTTCTGCATTTCTCTATTAACTTTATATTTTCTCCATTTCATCTCTGCAAAATATCTAGGGAAAGTATACCCATGAGTAAACCAAATGTCTTCTTATTATATCAATCACCTGTGAATCGGCAATTTCCTTCAGTGTTTTGTCTGAGCCCACAGCAAATGTAGCCTTTCCGTCAGGTGTGATTGTCACGCCAGTATAACTGCATGACTTCCACACACTTTCGCTAATGCGCTTGCCAGTGAAGGTGTCCCATTCGTACACCGCTCCATCCATACCACAAGACACTAGTTTGCTGTCATCTGCACTCCACACAACTGACTTAACTTTGCTGTTAGACATAAGAGATATTTTTGTAATTTAAAGAAAAAATGACGCTTAAATGGAGATATCGTAATGAACAAAATAAATATTAACTGTAAAAAAAAAAAAAAGAGACATACTAAGATACAAGGAAAATCACTATAAGCTCTGTTCAAACATAAGGTCTGTCCGAGTATGTATAAAGCATTAATCTGAGAGGATTTGTACAAAAACTTTAAAAAAAGAATCCAAAAACAGTTCTAATTACATGTCTGTAAAAATATATTTGAATCTATGGAAAGTATGGAAAAGTTGCTTTTAGTTTACACTTGACAATCTTTTATCAGTAATAAAAAAATCCACACAAAAATACCCATTGTGTCCTTTCAAGTTATTAATGTTTTCAAATGTGGTGGTGGAGTACAGCTGTATCACGTTGCCCATCACTGATGCAAACAGATGGCCACCATTGCTGAAGGCACACTAGTGAGATGAAAAAAGTAAATATTTATCATTACCTAATTTTGCACTATACTATTCTTTTACTTTCCAGTTATCATTTAATTAGATAGAAATAGAACTTCAACAAGAAAGGAATAATTTTTTTTTCTAAAAAAAATGGGCATGCCCCTTTTCAAAGTTTTATTCAACCGAAATCAATTGATATGAACATAATTGAATATTTAATACCATTTCAATTATCAATGTGCATGGAATAGACAGAGTACACAGAAAATGCTCTTTAGTCTCACTAAATATGAAATTTGTGTTTGAATCATTACCTCCCTGCATCCACGAACTGTGAACTCTTTGAAAGTACGGATATCATCAATGAGAAGATTCATCAGCCGCAGTTTGTCACTAAAGCCAACAAGTATGTAGAGACCGGAAGGATGCAGGGCAATGCTGTATGCTTCCTCTGCAAACACTTTGTACAGCTCCAAGTTGCTTTGAGAAACAGGATCGGAAAGTGACAATACATTGTTTTTAAGCAACATTGAAAAATGCTGAAATATACAAGTTTGTGTATTTTGTACTCCCCAGAAAAAAAATAAAAAAAGAACTGCTCTTAAAAATAAAAGGTCATATTACTCTTAACTCAACAGTCACATTATTTTGCCACCAGTGCTTGTGAATTCCTACAACTTTTTGGGTTTTCCCAATATTCATATATCTCTTGAACTAATAAAATACAATTTAAAAAGTTGCAGCTTTGAAAATTCAGCTCTTAATCCTTTAAAAAAATGTCTATTTCACTGCTTACATGTATGCAATGTGACTCCATTGAAATGCTCACGAATAAATTTTACCTTTAGAAATTTTGTTTTCAATTTATATTTAAGTTATTATAATGCACATCAGCCTGATAAAAAAAGTTGAACTTAAATAGAAGTACATTATACAATATGCGCTTACATCTAACTTCGCTTAACTAGTTTGAAAGTTGAAAATGAAAAAAAATTCAATTTCATGGAACAGATAAAGTGCTTAATGCTTATTAGGAAATCTTCACCATGTCTCATAATTCCAAATTCTGACAGAACGGTCTACAGAGCAGGTTGCTATGAGAGGCTTCCTGATGCAAACATCAAGTCCAGTGATTGGAGCGTTGTGAAACACTTGAGACAGGACTTCAAACTGAGCTTGATCACCCTGTGAAGTTAAAGATCTAGTAAACCACATTGCTTTTAAGTATCGTATTTCTTATATACACTGGAAATTTGAATTTATAGCAATAAAAGTTTGAAAGTCATAATTACTGCATAAGTGCCCTTTTTCCTTTCCATGCATTACCTCAGTGTTGTTTAATAAGTAGCAAGGTAAAAAGAAAACAAAGTCAACAAGGGGCAAATATTGAGCACACTGATGGGCAAAGTAAAAAATCAAATGTTTTGGATAAAAAGTATGTTTTGATTTTAGTTATTTGGTAAAAAGTCTGTAAAAAATTCAATGCTCATTAATATCCATAAATGTGTTGCATATGGGTTGTCATACCTTGCTGAGGTCAGCACTGGACAAGGTGAGATAGTACAGTTGAGCCTGATCAGTGCTTGCAACCAACGTTTCTTCACTAGGACTCACGGCCAGGCAGCGAATCAGCTGCTGCTGGGCCAAAGTGGAGTCTTGACTGTTGCAGAGGTCCGGAGGAATCTAGAAGAAAAAAAACATGTCATTAGGTATTTTACTATTTTAAAAGAAATTTAAAAAATGAGAGGCAATTAAATCAACAGATCCAAATCAAGGAATAAATTCACTCCCCCCACACCCCGTCCCATAAATAAAATTACCTTGCAACTTCAATTTGAAATTGAAGACAGTAAAGATATTAAGTTACATTTGATCTTGATAAAAAATATTTTTGAGAGTCAACTGTACAGTATCTTTCATGATCAAATGGTTTTTGTTCCTAATTTCTTAACCTGAACCTCTTTATTATGGTTTTTCTTTTCACCTACTAAAACACAAAAATCCTATGTATAGGCAGTGAACAGTAGCTGAATACTTAAGATTCAAAATTATGATTTAAAAGTTTAAACAGGCACAAAAAAAATTCTTGTACCACTGGTCCAAAATAGTATAGCTTGATTACAAACCATAATCTCTCTGGCTTTCTTAAAGTAATCTTTGTCATCAGTCTTCTCAAATAGATACACTGTGCCCAGGCCAAAGGAACAAGCAAATCCCTTAGAGTAAGAAACCAGCGAGGTAACTTGAAGTGTCATCGCTGTGTTTGCATCATCCAAAGCAGCTGCCCTGTAACATTATGAACCATTTAAGATATAAAGCCATTAAAAAAATTTACGCAAAGCATAACATTGATTAAAAATCCTAAAATTATTTATTCATTTTCTAAACTTTGAGACACTTGAAGATAATCATAGTCAGAAGTGCAAAATTACACTTGAGAAGATTTGTGGGGGCATCAATATATAACATTTTTGTTTCTCCGTCTTTTCCATAGTACCAGGTTTAAGATACACCTATCAATACATCCCAAAAAGTGAAGCTAAAATTATTTATTAAGACAGAATTTTAGAAAACAAAATAATGGCAAACTGTGCACATTACTAACATTTTTTTATGATCTCTTTCTTTAAAAAAAAAAAAGATTCAAAATTGATTTTCAATAGATAAAGCTCTTTTCTAACCTACATGTTTGTTTTGTAATTAAAAAGGACATACTTGTCAATGTTTGGGGCTACCAAGTTGAACTCATTTTTCACCTCGCCTGCTTCAAACAGAAGCAGCCTACCGGTGTCTGTGCCGACAATTATGCGCTCCTCTGAGACCCAAGCATGGCACAGGTAATTCTGAGGCTCCATCTTTTGAAAATTAAATGGCTTCAAGTTTCCCTCACTGTAACGGAAGTGCCTGAAGACTGTGTTCCCCACTACACATAGTTGGGTATTGTCTTGTGGGTTGAAACTCACCTAAAAAAGTGTACAGAGTACAGTCTGTTTATCATAATAGATTACAAATACCATCTTATAGACTTCGATAAAAAAAGAAACAAGAAAACAAGCATCTCCCTGCAATAGGAACACAATGGTGTGATTGCTTCTTAAATTGCTTTTCTCAATCCCAAAAAACAAGTTGGGCACCTGCAAGTTCAAATTAAAAACTATTTATTAAAATGATGCGAATGTGTACAGTTTTTGCATTAAAAAATTATCATGTACCGGCTATAGCTCTCTTCTTACCTGATAAACCTCAGAATTTGGATTCTGAGGGTTAGATGTTTTTGCTGTTGCCATGACTTTAGATTTCTCCCAAGTCCAGTACAAAAGAGTCCAGTCTGGCTTGCCTCCTTGGGCAACAAGATATTTTGAGTCAGGGGAAAATGCTAAGCTGATATACTCGCTTGACTGCACTTCATGGGAACTCAAAACCTTTTTCTTGCGTAGAGAATGCAAGTCATAGATGGTAATGGTTGGTCTCTCTCCCTTCTCGGCTATAGCTACATAGCGCCGGTTTGGACTGACAGCAAGAGCTGTCATTCCTTCACTTTTATCTGTGCCTGAAAGATTTGTTTTCAAATTAAATCAATGATTACAATGTTCTATGTTTTATATAAAAACAAAAAAAGTTATTCCATTCAATGATTGTTGTTTGTTTTTTTTGGAACAAAATAATAAATGATTACAAAGGCATTATTTTTATAGTATGAAAATGAAGGTCTTATGAGCTAAAAAGAATGAGAAAGAGGGTTATAGGAAAATGATAAGTGACTGACCAGGAATAAATCTTTGCACTTTCTGATCAATATTGTAGAGGATGCAGTTGGACCCAGCAGGGTACACAATAGTCTGTTCATCATGGTAACAAATGTTACCAGAGACTCCTGGCTTGAGGCCAAAGATATGCCTGGCCTGGGCAATGGCAATAGACATATTGGCTTCTTTTCCTCTCAACTATCTGAAGAAAAAAGTAAATTAACGCATGATCTGAATTGTGCCCAGTGTATTGTTATACACATTTGTTCACAAGAGCTAAAGATAATTAAATTTTATAACTTATATTGACTGTTCTTTATTTATCATTTAAAAGATTAGGCTATATCAGGAACAAGTCAAACATTGTAAACTCAGGCTTTGAATAGAATAAAGAAATGCTTAGATCTAAAGATTTACTGTATCTATTATCATGATAAACTCATTTTCCTATGCAAAAGTCTTTTTAAATGTCAATTGTTCAAAGTGTTTATACTATGTTAAAAATTTGTCAGGGGTGTCTATTTTAATTTTTTAAACTGAAAACACGCAGAGAGGCCAAAAACAACAACACATTCAAGTTGTTTTTTTTTATGATGGCTGCATTTGATGGTTCAACAAACAATCACAACAATGAATTATTGATTTACTAAAAATTGCCACAATTCCGGTCTTTAAAAGAGAAAATAAAGCAAGCGAACCTTACAAATTAGTTACTTCAACATGACATTTCTAATTTAAAACACAACTCCTACTCGGGTAAAATCACATCCCAAATGCTCTTGTTGCTATTTTTTATAAGTTTATAAATATAATTTGATGGAAAAAAAATGGACATAACCTGACTCTGCATCAATGGCTAACATGGCTATTTATAATGTGTTGCCCATTTCTTCTGTATTAATTTTTCAAGAAAAACAAAATAATATGGTGGCATTGCATGCTTTGACTAGATTTCTAGATTTAGGTATGATAGATTGCGTTTCCATGTTATATAGAAAATTGTTTCAATGTCTATTTAAACGATTTTTAAAAGGAACATCACAAATAAGTGCTCACATCTTATGATAGGCCTATATCCAATTATTGATGTAGCCTAATTGACATTCCAAAAAAAAATATTAATTTGGAAATAAAGTCATACAAATCATCTTAAATCCCATCTAAATCAGGTTGTACACTAAACTACGCTCATATATCTATAAATCCACACACAGGACCAATGTTTTGATGCTTATATTTATACCGAAACAGATCTAGATCTGGATAGTCTACACACCAGTCTCTGTCCAAATTCATTTGGATAGAAGATTCATTAAATGAGCTTTGGGTGCTGAGAGAAATTCAAATTACTTTCTTAATTTTCATCCAACATCAAGCTTACAGGCAGAAAGTAATGTGAAAGATAGAAAAGTTTACCTGAAATCAGCGAACAAGTCACCCTCTTTGGTCAAGCCCTACATGAAAGTTGTCAGATGTTGCCATTGGAGACCATTGCCTCCCCTTCGATAAACTAGTTTCGAGGAGAAGGCAGATTGTCTAAGTTTGTGTTACTTGTCTTTTGTGGGGTTTTTTTTTGTTGCATTAACTTAAAATAAAGCACATAAATTTTAAAAACATATTTTAATATATTTTGTTTAGTGTTGCCCGCCCGCTAAAGGGGTATCTCTATGAGTGATTCTATAATTGGTTCATTAGTTGCGGGAATGTGATGTATTTTGGACCGTTACTTTTGTTTTCTGTATCATCTATCCAAATTATATTTTATCGACTATAATTTTTATCCGGATATAAGCTTAACTAACAAGATCCGGTTTTCGACCACTATGTCAAGGAAACTCAAAGACATGTAACCTATTATTTGATCAGCAGGTTTTGAATATTTGTTATTTTCGTTTATTTGTTGTTTTTTTTTGCCAGAAAAATTAAACTATTTCGATATCCTTTCTTCCACATCACCTAATGTGGTCTGCAAGAAATTAAAATGTTTGCTTTATAAAATCTTTGGTATTCCGAGATAGCACGGTTCGTCTAAGCTCACTAAGCATGCTACAGTGGTAAAATACAATCTTGAATTTGGTAGGGCCTACATTTTCAGTTTTTCGACATTCTGTGATTGCAAGCCTATAAACAGACGAGAATTAGGTAACATACGGGGTTCTTAAAAGTTTGTAGGCCCTACAACATGGCTGAAGGTAGGAAAGCCTCTCGATCATAGACTAAAATTGATCCCACCTAAAGGGCAGGTAGATCGGACAAGGAAGTTCTCTTTCTTTTTGTTTTACCCAGTCCTCGGTATTTAAATCTTATTTTTAACAAGTGGTTCATGGTTTGTTTGTTTTTTTGTTTTTTGTTTTTTAAATGTGCACGTTCGCTTTACTTCAGTGAGGTGTAGGCCTATTTGCGCACGATGGCGCGCGCGCGCGCGTGTGTGTGTGCATTTGTTCACTTGCAACCAAATCCCAATCTAAAACTATTTTCCGTTGAATCATTTTTGGAAGGATCCCCAAACCAAATGATGTAGGATATAATATATAATTATAGTAATTAGTAATTAATGTTTCTAACGAGTAAGCTTACCGTGAATATCTTAGAAAATTCTTGTCTCTTGATGAAGTGTAGGCACACTTTAGCTGCTTTTACAACTACTTCTTTATTCAGAGCTAGTATCAACACTCACGTTGGAGTAAATATGAATTTGACTCTATGAGCACATAATTTTCCCGGCATTTTTTAAATCTCTAGTAGGTCTAAGCTTAGAACCCATTTTCCAGTAAAGGTTTTGTCTCTCCGGTCTATGTTATATGTACAAAAATCGATGTTCAGCTACCTAAGAGACCTTGCTGAACAAATGTAACTTATTGCTGTCGAAACGGTAGCAGTACGATTTACATGCTATGTTCTTTTTTTCACCCCAACGTTCGCATTCAGTGTTTACTTATTTTCATTACGGTACTAAATGATCTCTTGAAGAACGTTTAAAATTGTACATGTCGCCTCCTTTTCTTTAGACGTCTCTCCGCCTCTGTTATTATCTCTTTGTCTCTCTGTCTCTGTCTGTCTGTCTGTCTGTCTGTCTGTCTGTCTGTCTGTCTGTCTGTCTGTCTGTCTGTCTCTCTCTCTGAAATCGACTGAAGATCAGTTTAAATCGATCACCTGTCGTCGCTCCTACTCGTGAGGTTACCAAAAAAAAGTGCTCTTCGAACTATTTTTTTCTTGTGTTCTGACCAAAGCCTCTGGTGACGTCATCAATATTCAGAGGGCTGATACGTTTGTAACTGGTGCAAGAGGTAGAGCGTTGCTATCCAATTCGGGAGGTTCCTGGTTCGAAATCCAAGGTCCAACAAAATGTATTTGCCCGTTTGCCGATTTCGTTAGGTCGGTCTCAGTATGAAGTGACTGGCTTAGACTACAGTCCTGGTATGATTCCCGCACTGTTTCCGTGTGGCAGCAAGTACAATTGTCAGACGTTAGTTCTGTGATGGCTCACCCACTCATCATTGTTTTAAGTAACTTACAGGTATGCCATTTTAACCCTTTACACATTGTACAAGCTGGTTGCACTTTAAGGCATGTTTTTGCAGTTTTTCTGACTTTGGTACATTTTCAAGAGACCTCCGGAAAGAAATTAGAATCAAATAAAACAAAACAAAATAAGAAACAAGCAAATACTTTTGCAGAGCTGTATTTCAAAACGTGTACGTATGACCAGTTTGTGAGACACACTGCCATTCATTCAAATCCTAATTTGGATCCTCTTCATCTCGCACAGTTTGTTTTGATTATTTTTGTTTAAATCTATTTTAATTGGATTTGCTACCTAAAATCCTAATAATTATTTCTTCTTCGTGTGCCAGATCTTTTCCAGACATCGGCAGTTATTGCCTTCCATTCCTCCCTGTTTTCGGTTCTCCTGATTAATTCATTGTTGGGGGATTATTTTCCTCGTTGCTTAGCGATTAGACTTCTGTGTATTTTGAGCGTTGTCTTCCTCTGCCTTGGGTACCACATAATTATATTTCCACACAATATTTTCTTTCCTATTGCACCAGCTCTGTTCAAGTATAAAAACAAATTGTAGTTGCCTTTTTCTGATATTTTTTAGCAGGATTCTTTTGTACCAGGCCACCTCCATTACTTTCTCGTTTGTCTTCTTGTCAGTCAATGATATTCTCACATACTTCTTCAAATTTACATCTACCATATTTTCTTCACGTCTTTTTATTCTTCGAGCTATTTCGCCTAGCATCCACATTCGTACCGAAGGATTGACCCTAATTATATTATTAGGCTTTCAGATTGTTAATTTTGGTGCTGACTCTAATACTTCTGTTGGTAAAGAAGGCTACATAATGGTTACAGGATAGCCGTTGGGAACCCAAGAGACGTTGAACCATATTATTTTCTATTTTTATTTTCAGATGTGTGGTAAAACAGTATTTTGTCACTATTCCTTAAATGTTCACTGACTTTAATGGACATTGGCCAGTCGAGGTATTTTTGAAGCTAACAATATTTTTCTGTTTTGGGGGTTTAACCGGTTCTTTCACATTCTACCCATACTACTACTACTCTTACTAGTATCGAATATAAGCTTATCGGTAGCTCCAAGAGTGAAAGTGCACTGAACTGTATGAAACTATGGACCCGAAATTGCCAAAGTATAGCTTTAACTAAAAATTATTGAACCTAAGACGTCAAGGAAGTCAAAATCAATTTCCATTTGTTTTATTTAGATGTAGATCTAGATCTAGTTATCTTATGTAGGTAATGATTGATAATTTTCTATTAATTTTTTGGCTCATTCGGAAAGTGGTGAAACTGGTGGTTTAGATGGTAGAAACCTGAAATTGCTGCTTGTTCTGTCTTCTTTAGTTTAGTTGCTGGTTCCCAGTTACTGAGATCATTACTAAATCTAGATGTAGATCCAGGGGCTTGATTTGAGCTAGAGCAAGCACGAGATTCTTGGGTTTGAGCTGATGTTTTGGGCGCAGATGTTGGTTCAGAAGCAATATCATCTTTAACGTTGTTCAACAAAGACAAAACATTTTCAGTCCTAAAACGTTTTGGTGGCCTCAGATTACGTTTTCCATGATTATAGGAAGCCATAACTGATCACCAAAGATAGGTAACTAGGATTTTCCAATTCCGTAGCAGAAGATTGCAAGTGTGGAAACTAGATCTCATTTGATGACTTGATAAGAGTGGCTTTACTGATACACGGTGATCACGGTTGTTAAGATAAAAATGACCACACCGATCAACGTAAAACGAAGTGTTCTTTGATGCAAGTGGAAAGAGTTATGGATTAATAGTTTGAAATTTGGTTTAGTGTCTCAATATTGACTGCTCCACTTATTATTCATTTGTGTGCTAATCTTTACAAAAGATCGCTGAATTTTTTTGTTTTTTTTTCCTCAGAGTCAACTGGGTTGCAGATCATCATGGAAACCTATCAGAGAATTAACAAACTCTTGTTTGATATTTTTAAACCTTTAAGCAGAAAATATCAATCTATATCCAACCCAAGACAAACAATGTCTCCTAGGCATAACACATGTTTATCACTTATCAGTCACAATGATCCTTTTGTGCTGCGACATCAAAACCATGCAGTACAGATACAGAAATCGAATTTCTCCACTTGGGCAGATACAAACCCTCATAGAATCACGAGTTATGCTTTGCAGCAAAAACTGAGCTGTTCTGAACTTTTTCTGAAGCGATTTAAAAAAGTGTCCAAAAGAAACTATTCGACTACGCCAGATGAATCACAACAAAGCAAAAATTACCTAGACGTTAAAGATGACAGATTAAGAGATATTCTGTCCAGTGATATGATTGTCAAGACAGATTTCCTTAACGAAAAAGAAGAGGAGTCATTGTTTGTTGAAGTGGAAAAGTATATGAGAAGATTGCGCTACGAATTTGACCATTGGGACAATGTAAGTTTGAGGAAATTATTTGGTTATGTTGGTTATTGCGGAAGAGCGTTATTTTGAGAATCTTACCTTGATGTTGTAAAAGTTAAAAATGATTAAAAGGCTGCCATTATCATTCTCTGTCAAAGCTTGCAAAGTGTTGTCTGAAATCTGGTAGAATGAGGAAGCTGGTGGGGGAGAGTGCATGCACTTATGGAATGATCTGATACTAAAATACTTAACGACTTGAGAGGGGTTTAGATTTTAAGTGTGGTTTAGGGATTTTGTTTTTAATTAATTGTTAGAGATTTTGATATGAGTGTGTGTGTGTGGAAGGAATATAGTGATACATGAAGAGAATAAGGGAGCGAGAGATATAATAGAAATATTGCATTGGTTACTGTATTGCGTTTTTTCAGGTACAGTATCAGGAATCACAGAAAACTCATCAGAAATTTAAAAAAAATGTTTTTCTCTTACTCCACCAATTTCATAATGAATGTTTTTGTTGAATCATAGTAATTAGAATTCAAGGGGCACTTTTTAAAAAACTTGTTTTTGTATTTATTCTAGATGTGTACAGTAAGAGTTTTGATACATTTTCACAAAGTAATTTAACTTGTAAAGTTGAGGAGGTGTTAAATTTTCAAGCTGTTGCCATTACCCACATGTACATGTATTAAAAATTAAGGTTTAGATTAACAAAGCCAAGTAGTAATTGGCAGAAAAATAAATTAAAGAATTCTATCATAAGTGAATGAAAAGTTAGAATATCAATCTTTGATTTTTATTAGTTTCCATTTCAAAGCTTTTGTTCATTTGTTGTTGAGTTTTTTTTTGTTTTAAGTGACTGACATCTTAGTATTTGAATCACTCATATCAGCTTTTTTTCCAATAAAGTTTCCTGTTTAAATCTACCTTGGTTTAATTCTGTTTTGTACTGTTTCCAGGCAATACATGGCTACAGAGAAACAGAGAAACGAGAATGGAACGAACAAAACATGATGATTCTGGAGCGTGTAAAAAGTTTGGCTTTTACCTCCAATGTTGCTCCACTAGCATATGTGCATGTGCTGGACATTGCTAAAGATGGCTACATTAAACCGCATGTGGATGCTGTCAGGGTGTGTACTGAATCTTTCAGGTTCATTTTTTCCCCTTGCATTTTAAGGCACTTGTTTAGTGTGAATCAACATTCTCATATATTTCAATTAGTTTTTTTTTTTTTTTTAGTAGTGATTTTCAGAAACTTTTCGCTTTTTTGTTGACTATCACCATTCCTCTTCAGATCCTTAAATTTTGTATAACTTCCATCTTAATCATTAATCTCTCCCAAAGTTCTAATTTTCATTTGAAAAATTGTCTGTAAAGCTGCAAGTGTGTACAAAAAAATTAATGTATTGGGTGAAGTAAGACCAGATAAAATTTAAGTAGTCAGCATGGGTATGTTAGTAGAGAAAAAATCTTTGATAGTCGAAAGTGAATCTCTGTTCTAGTCAAACATCTCCAGGTTTTAAGAAAAGGTGACGGGAAAGGGTTACCCAGTACTTGGCTGGTCACATTGTAGTGCTGGCACCATCTCATAGGAGATTGTTTTCTATTTTATCTTTCTATCAGTAGTTTGTCAAAGTATATCCCCAAAAATTACCTGAAATTCAAAGTTTTATTGTCTTTCAGTTTTGTGGAGATACAATCACTGGTATGTGCTTACTATCATCATGTGTCATGCGTCTTGCCTTGGAAAACGACAGCACAAAGTTTGCAGATGTTTATTTACCACGACGATCTTTGTATATTATGAGGTAAGAATTACAGATTTGTTTACTAATTCACTTTTTCTAAGATCCGGATAACATCAGAATGCAAAGATGTTAGACCATGAATGAAAAATCATTATGATCTTATAAATTATGTAAGAATTTTTTTACTGCCTCAAAAATTAATTTTTATCAAATGTCACTTTCACAATAAAGGGATAGGAGCCGTGGGTAAGATTTCATTTTTTTTAAGGTCGATAAAAGTTAAATATTATTCAAATCACTCTAGGTTCAAGATTGCTAAGATTACTCTTATTTTTATATTTAAAAAAAAGTGTCTTATGTATCTTCATGTGGTTATTTTTAGTCTCAGATTATCTCATCTCAATCAGGAAATTATATAGGGCAGGCATTAGCAGTTGGATGAAATTATGAGGTACAGTGGTCTCTATCTAAGAACCATCATCACATTGCCCCCTGTAGGTAATCTGCAAGTACAGTAGACTTTTCAAAGCTTTGTTTGCTTAAGCATTAATTAAGACAGTCAGGGGATGTATAAACATTTTGTACTTTTGTATGCAGTGAGAAAGATTCATTGGCTGCCACTCTTCTCTCTGTTCACCATTTTCACTCTTTGGATCACCCCTATTACTGCACCTGATGTTAGTTATGGTCTGATGGAGAAATATCTTTGCTGACCATATATCTCCTGTGCTTTGAATTTTAGCAGCTTTTTGTGTCTAAGTAAGCAACAAATGTTTGTTGTATTCTGAAGCTGGTTGTGAAAAGACATTCATTTGAGCCCAACTTAGTTAGATTTTTTCAAATTGCAAAATATGAAGGTTTTTTTTAAAGAAAAATGGTGGAGAAATCTGTATTATCATTGCTTATCTCTTCTTTTCTATTTTTTACTGTGTCAGAGGAAAAGCAAGATATGAATTCACACATGAAGTGCTCAAGGATGACCAGTCATATTTCAAAAACCAATATGTGCCAAGAGATAGAAGAATTTCTATAATCTGTCGTAATGAGCCGACGACAGCACAAAACTCACAAACATAGTTTGTTTTAACTGTTTATAATAATTATGAATGCCAAGCCATACTTGTAGGTGTATATAGCTTCTATTTATAAGAGTAGTTTATTTTTAATAAACAACATTCTTCTAAAGATTCAGCGTGCTTTTACTTTGTCTTGATGTATTTTCAAGCTTATAGCCTATCATTACATGTTCATGTTTTTTTGTTTCTGTTTTTTTTTTTTTTTTTTTGGTCTTTTGTTGATGTTTTTTTCTTCTTGTTGTTTTGATGCCTTTTTTTTTTTTAGTAATTTGACACTTAACAGAAAATACAGTTTGAATTTTTTTTTGGTGAAATCCAAAATTTATTATAGGAAGTTTAAATTGTTTAAATTTCTTTCGTGTACTGAATTATACAATTTTAGTTTTTACTTGTCTGTGGTAATTTAAAGATTCAAAGTAAAGAGATGAACATTCTTTTGAAAGGAATAGTTCTTACAAAATGATCTTTTCTTTATACTCCTTTATAATATATGGGAAATTATATTAAAAGGTTTCACCTGTGGCCAGTAAAGTGTGTTTATTTGAATATGTGATTAAAAGAAGTCAAGTTAATATTTACATAAAAGAGGAAATATATATTGTTAATATTAGTCAAATTCACCAAGACTATCATTGGTTGTTTTGTTTTATAAACCATAAAGCAGTTATAAATTATAAAACAAACCTAAATAAATAAGTTATTTCAACTATGTAAATCAAAGAAAATATGACAATTTTGATTTATTTTTTTATTTATATTTTATGTATTTCTGTATAATTTTCCATGCCATAGCTAACAAAATTCCAAATCAAAATTCTGTTAATCATCACTTTTTTTTTTTATTTAATTTTTTTTAAATCCTGGAACCAAAAAAAAACAATCAGAAACAAAATTCCAAGAGATGAATTATATCTAGATCTATGTAAATACTTAAAAGGTACACAACATTGTTTTAATTAGGAGACTGACTATTAAGGCCAGTTGTGGAAAAAACAACTGACATAATTATAAAAAAAATAATGCCGCATCTGTGTGTCATACATACAGTATTGACTGATGGTAATTATTGCATAAAGACCAACCACTAAACATTCAGGTAAAAACAAAAACTGGGGCTCAATTCTAATGGGATCGTTGGTTGTACCCAGAAAAAGGTATTCAAAAAGAGATGTAGGAATAGGGAAATAAAACCTCAATACAAGATAAAGAGCCAAACAGTGTGTAGTTTTTTCAAATTGTGTTTAAAGAGAATATCTATACATGTTATACATATTTTAAAGGTGACAAGAATAAAGGATAACATAACAGATGAGTGAGAGAGGCAGAATAACATCAAAAGGCCACAGTACAAAAATATGATGCAATTATTAAAAGGATTTTAAACATTTTATCAAAATGATTACTAATTTATACCGAAGCTGATCGAGTGACGAGTGGTGAAGGTGATTCACCAATATGAAAACTTCCAATGATAACAATATATGAGTGTACGTAATCAACTACAGGATTAGGGTTTTGTTTGCAAACAATCCCAAGGATGGACAATATGACCACAGCAGGTATTCACGCCAGTGCCAAAGTGCTGGCTAATCAAGAAAAATGTTATTACTGTAAAATATCAGTGGCATCACGCTGGGATGAGAGGACAAATAAGTTAAACAGAATTGCCACTGGTTCATAACGCCATAACCAGGATCTGCATGACTCAAACGTACTCTTGTCTTTGATTGTAGTCCAGCAGAGAATCTGATTGTGATAAAAAATTTCAAAAAAAAAGAACCTAAGTTTGACCTCAGTTGAAAGTGAAATACTTGTGAAGATGTTTAAACTGTAAAAACTCTTGTGTATGGTTAGTTACATGTACTTAAAAAAAAAAGCTCTCGGCTGATCATAAGTTAGTAAAAATATACTCTTATGCCGCATATGCCTGCTCAATTGGCTTACTCATCTTCATGAGCTTCAATAGAAAATCTCAGCTAAAAGGAAATATCGAAACATAATCTTGAAAATAACAACTCTTCAAAAAAAAATAGTAGTAGTAGTAGTAGTAGTAGTAGTAGTAGTAGTAGTAGTAGTAGTAGTAGTAGTAGTAGTAGTAGTAGTAGTAGTAGTA
>RQTK01000259.1:537550-559299 GCA_003991915.1 Elysia chlorotica
ACTACTACTACTACTACTACTACTACTACTACTACTACTACTACTACTACTACTACTACTACTACTACTACTACTACTACTACTACTACTACTACTACTACTACTACTACTACTACTACTACTACTACTACTACTGCATAATGATAATAATAATAATAATAATAATAATAATAATAATAATAATAATAGTTATGATAATAATTATTTGTTTAGGGTATATTATCCCAACCAATTCTAATAATAATAATAATAATAATGAAGATCATTTTTAAGCGCTTGATCCCAGCATAGCAGGCTCAAAGCGCTTTACATAGTTAAGACGAGACAATTTCTCAGCCATTCACACACATTATAAGGCAGTTTTGCACATAAAGGACATGATACATGAACAGCAAAGAAATTATGAAAAATGAGTAAATTACACATATAAAGAAAACATTAATAAAAATTAAGAGGAAAAATCCACTGACAAGTGCATTGTAAATAAGTAGGTTTTTAGGCGTCTTTTGAAACTATCAAGTGAGCTGCACTGTCTCAACTCTAAAGGCAGGGAATTCCAAACAACAGGTGCATAGTGCACAAATGCTCGCTCACTTGTCTTTTTATTTGCTGCCTCTTTTTCAAGACTTGGTTGTTGCCTGTATTATTAGCAACAAAACAAATATTGACATGCTCCCTCAACAAAAATGCAAACTCAGCACCGTCTTAGACAACCATGCTCTACAATTTATTTAGGTTTAGTACTGAAGAATTCTGTAGGGAGACAGGCACCACCAGCTGAAATTTGAAATGCGAATCCCACATGCATAACACTAGACAACTGAGCTGCAGGTGCTCCACACACTTCACTTTCACACTTTTTAATATTCTATGTAGGTAAAACTTTAAACAAGAAAGAAAAAAAATTGTAATTAACTATAAATTTCAAGATAACAAAACCTACCTGATTGCCTTAAGAGTCGTGTAATGTATTGTGTACAAAATGTTCTTAGGCCTGGATCTCCCCCATCGATACACATTTGTTTCTATCAATTTGCGAGAATTGGTGATAAACTGATATGCCGTGAATTTACATGGAGTAGGATTATAATCCATGGTTTCAAAAAAGATCCTCAAACAGGTAAGTCAAATGAAGTATACATGTAATTATGTCAAAAGAAATTGCCTCATTACATCATTACGTAATTCAAAAAGTTTACTTTAAGCTGCAAAATAAAATAGTATTAATAAATTGGTTCTCTTAGATGTTCAAACTTCGAAACATTGAAGTGAATAAAAAAAAATGCAAGATCTTGTGTAATGGTTTTCCATTGAGTAAAACAGAAAAACTAATATTGAAATGAAGAGTGGGGACGAACAAAAAACGAAAGAAATAAGTACGAAATCACGGTACAAAATGGCGGCGCCCATGAGTCGGTTCATTAACGCACAGAATTGAAACCAACGACACTACAAATTTCGCGATTTATTCAAGATTTAGAATTTGAAAATATTTTTGAAAGAACCCACCGTTTAATAAAAGGCTGAGAACTTCTATCCCCGAGTTCCAATAAGTCTAGATTTGAAGATCAAGGACTCGATTGCTTTTTGGTTCTTATACTAGTCATAGTTCTCGATCTTATCTTGATCCACAAATTATCAAATAGCACGTCTAGATCTAGATTTAGATCTAAAATCTAAATCTCTCTATATAGATCGAGATCTAGTAGACACGCGACTTCTCTATAAGATAGACCTAAAATGGTGAGAGGATTATAGATATTTATCTAGGCCTATTTCATTTTTCCCCCATTGAGACCTAGATTCTAGATCTAGAATCTAGGCCCTAGATCTTTTTTTGTTTTTAAACAGTTACAGAGCTAGATCTAGATCTAGATCAAATAGTAATGAAGCCAAGTAAAAATGAGACGCAATTATTAGATCTAATGGCTGTAGATTGATACGCGTTACTTAGATCTATAGTGTTCTAAAATAATGTCAAAATTTTGCTGAATAGGCCTACACTATATTTATATCTAGATTTAGATCTATCTCGATCTAGCTAGTTTTGTATTCCTATCCATCCCTAGTAAACTCATTCATGTCATTGCTGCGATATATTTTTATTAAATTTCCCATAGATACTAAAATTTAATAGAGACTTGAGACTTTTTAAATAGGAGAGCGTTTGCATGCTTTCTTTGGATGCTTGACCAAATAGTAGTTGTCAAAATGGAAGAGTCTAGAGAGACCACGATCGCAGTCTTTCTAGCCTCCAGTCTAGGGAGACATTGATTGCAATCCTTTCAGGTTCTAGTCTAGGGAGACCACATTGTGCTAAGTTTGTTGATCCCTTCTTTCTTAATTTGTTGTAACTCCATGTTCTGTTTCCAACCTCTCTTACTCTCTCTTTTTTTCTCCATATCTCTCTCTTCTTTCGCTTAATCAGGCTCACTTTTTCTATCTTCTCTCGCTCAATCACACTCTCTATTTCTCTCTCTCAATCGCTCTCTTTCTCTCCCCCCCCCCCCCCCCCTCTCTATTCTCTTTAAAACGCTCTCCCCCTATCTCTCTACCATGAGCATGAAGTCGATTAGATCTACTCTCCATTACTTACATCTGGAGATGAAGAAGCCAGATCTAGATCTAGTAAGACAAGGCAACAAAAAAGAGCAAGATCAGCTAGGGGTAGTACTGAGAGCTTAGGGAATTAAATAGATCGAGGAAACTTAAGAAAATGAAAGTGCCGTCCACACTCTTACGCACTCCACAATTTTTTCTCGATCTTCCAAGATTGCGGTCTCGGAAGACACTTCCTGTCAAAATAGAATCTCTAGTCAGACTTGTATGTTAGATAGGCTCTATAGTGCGTACATACATACACTCCCACTATATTCTACAGTGGATATATACTATATATGATACATAACATTTGTAAACAAGTTATTGCTCTGGAAGGAAGATCTGAAAAACCTTACATTATCTGCTAGATAAATAAAACTAGCAAGGCAATCTAGACTAGAGTCCAATAATAGTTTATTAAACAAACTGAAACGTTGTCAGTCGACTTTAAATGCCATCACACTATCTGTATCATAGACTACACTTTCGTTGGTATTTTCTAGCTCTAAAGAGCCCTGTTATTAAAAAACTCACGAGCACATTTTTAAAATAAAAATATTGATATTATTATGGTAAACCAAGCTAGGTTTATTGGTGGGCACCAAGCAGGGTGTCAAACCACATTTATGAATGTACTGAGTCCCTGTGTGGAAGAATATATATTTCTGGGCCCCTTTGTATCATTCCAGCATGGAAAAGGTAGTTGAGGCTCCGAATTCACAATTGAAATGAAGTGCAGCTCGGAAAGTAATGGCAACCTACCTCACAAAATTGTCTAGAACATTGTGACAATCAAGACCCTAACTCTTGGTTCCCAATTTCATGTCAAGGAGTGTTGAACAAACTTTATTTTTCAAAACCAAGGGGGTGTCTTGATTTCAAATGTCTTGACCATAGTTAATTTTTAATTAGTATTCCCTATCATAGTATCATAACTTTGATCATGAGGAGACTCGTTACTATCCTAAAAACTTGGCTTTTTTTTTCTTCTTTCAGTTACCACTGTCTCTGCTTCGCACAGCTGTTAATCATCCCATGGTGAGTCAAACTTTGTGTTACCAGGTCTTTGCTTTTTAATTTTCTTTTTCATTTAATTTGAATAGGAAGTAAATAAATTACATGTCTTGTGGGGGTTTACCTTATCTTTGAATGAGTGTAAAAAAATTTGTTCCAACTAATGTGAAAAGTCTAATTTTACAATTAGCTTTTTAGATATTAAAATATATGTGCTCTGAGGTTTGTGGTTGTAGCCAGAGAGACAAACAATTCAAGAACACAAAAATATTCCTTTTGGAACTTTTTTCTAATTCTAAAAAGGGACATTGAATATAATAAAAACACAAACAGTATTTCTGTACATGTATATTGCACTTGCTTGTCTTAGGAAAAGTGTTTTTTAAATTTTTCTGTTCTTATAGTTGGTTGAGCTGAAAAATGGAGAAACCTACAACGGACACTTGGTTAGCTGTGACAACTGGATGAATATCAATCTTAGAGAGGTCATCTGCACTTCAAGAGTAAGTTATTGAGCAATGTGAAATTACAATGTGAAATTACATGTTACTATGTATAAGTACATTGTAGTAATATTGTTTTTGACAAGAACAGAGGTTTTTTTTTTTTGTAGCTTATGATATTGGGTATTCAATTTGTTTGAGGTCTAATTTCATGTTTTATGGTTTCCCATATATAGAAGAATAAAAAAATAATTTGATGGCTGCTATATTATTTCAATAAATTGTAGGTACCGGACAAGTGAGAAAAAAATTAATGTAAAAACATTTATAGTTGATGAACTACATGTGTTAAGCTTGTGGAAATGAAACCTTTTATTTTTATTATTATTAAGTAATACATTGCGTTGATGCTGTGATCAGTCAAGTTAAAGTTGATTAGAGACAAGGCTTACTCATTTTAGAAAACTTGTACTTATTTTTTTCATGAGTCCTAGGTTTTCTGAAGACTGCTTCATACAGAATTGGGCTCGAGCTGATATATACATAAGATGAATAATGTTATTTCAGTGTCAATGTTTTATATTGACATCGTTCATCTTACCTTTAAACTTGGTTAAGGGGATTATTGCATTTTTATTACACAAAACACATATTGAGAAATACATGTTATGGGTTTTACTCTTAAAATTGGCATATTAAAAAAAATTATGCACATTTTTCACAGCCTGTGTGTTTTTCATCCACGAGTGGCGGTGAAGGTTAAGAGTCTTCTATATATAATTTTAATTTTTTTCAGGATGGCGACCGTTTCTGGCGTATGCCTGAGTGTTATATAAGGGGTAGCACAATCAAATACCTCCGCATCCCAGATGAGGTCATTGACATGGTCAAAGAGGAAGTTGTGCAGAAATCAAAAGGCAGAGGAGACTTCAAAGGGGGCCGAGGTGGTGGACAAAGAGGCCGTGGCAGAGGTAGATTAGCTTATAATTTATCTTAACATTTGTTTGTGCCTGCCCATACTTCATTTCGCATCCTCCTGTAAATTGCATTCCAATTACTCAAAAAGGTACTTATGCCTGTGATGGAGAAGCAATACTTCTGCTTTTGTGTTTGACTTCATGTGAGAGTTGATAAGTAGGGATTTTTAAAATTATTTTGTGGCACAACTGACAAGATGCACAAAAAGGTTTAAGTACAGTGGAAACCTCGTAATTTGATTTTGAATTGCTTGGGATTTGATCTAAACTTTAACTTCTGAAGATTCGAATTACAGAAGGGGACATACATGAACCTCAAAAGTTTTAAAATTAGTAGACACTTGCTTAAAACTTTTCTTTCAATAGCAACCCTCTTTAAACCACCTTTTTTTTAATGTTATGTCCTGGGCAGCAATAAGCATTGAATTCTACTTGTCGCTTTTTTGAGGTTTCCACTGTAAATCCAATTGATAAAAAGTAAAGTAACACTGGCTTTGAAATTAAAATAAACGAAAGCAATGAAGACCTAGGTTTACCAAAGCATTTTTTGTAGATGAATATTATTAATAAAAGTATATAATGTATTAACCTTATCAAATGCTGCTTGCAATTAGTATTTTTTATATGAATGCGTACATTTTGTTATAAAGGTAAGGCCCTCTTGATGGTAAAAATGATGCAACCAGCAGTGTATATAATGTAACTGTAAGTGAAAATTGTAAGTGTTATCAAATGCATAATACGATTGTTGTGTTACTTTGAATTAATACAGCTAATAATGTATAATATGCTCTTTGTGGCAATTGCAAATCCTTGTTTTTTTTACAAGTTAATGATTACACAAAAGTTTATTTTCAACATGTTTATTTTCTCTTCGTTACAGGAGCGTTCCAGCCTGGTGGTAGAGGTGGTCGAGGAGGCGGCCGTGGAGGGGGTGGAGGGAATAAACCTGGAAAGGGCAGAGGAAACTAACATCATTTGGGTGTGGGTTTGGGATGAGGATGTTGTATATTATACTTGTTTCTACTCAGTAGTGATTATAATGAAAAAAAAAAATCATTATAAAGTTTATGTAAAAGCCAATCATTAATTTGTTGAATAATTTTTCTTGAAAGCTTTACGGACTAAATGGATATCAATGAGGGTTTTTTTTTCAGTCTGGCAAATTAAAGTGAACACATCTTGTCAATAATGTATTGATACTTGCAGAAAATGTTTATGTTCTAACAAATGTTTTTTTTTTTTTTCATCACATGGGTTGAATGATTAAAAGGACAATTCATATGAGGTACCGGTACACATCATTTCATAAATGTACTCCTTCATTTATACAAACTCCTGAAACCAGGAATAATTCTTCAAGTACATGTTTATGGAATTAATAACGTACATGTATATTTTAAGAAATGAAATACATGTACAAATCAAGTTTCATGTGAAACATAGTGACAAAAAAAAAAACACATGTACAAAAATTATTTTTTTCAGTTTTGTATAATAAAATGTTTTCAAAAATTATTCTTTGTTTCTGCTCTTTAATGCTCTTTAATTTTGTGTGGTAATTTAGAGGATTTAAAGAGTCTAACCAAACACATTCCCACTAGTAATATACATGTATCATAACAATATTAACATCCCCATTCTTAAGTTTAATACCGCTATCCTACATAAATAATACCCCCTCTTAGTTTAAACATTTGTTCCAATAGAATAGAACACCAAGTAAATTTTAGAGGTATTTATGTATACCAATTACTATGTAGCCCTATTCTTAA
Source organism: Elysia chlorotica (assembly GCA_003991915.1). NCBI lineage: Eukaryota > Metazoa > Mollusca > Gastropoda > Plakobranchidae > Elysia > Elysia chlorotica. The sequence goes on from RQTK01000259.1 coordinate 544,361, forward strand.
ATTATGCAAGTTTAAATTAATTAAGTTTTAGCTTAGACTTAAATCAAATAAAGGTGATTTCAATTATTTTGTAATTTAACATGCAGACATCCGGATAGTAGTTTTGAGTTCTATCATTGGGCTACAATCATAGATAGGCTTACTATTTCACAGTACACATTCATAATGAATACATTGTCCCAGTGATTATTTGATTGTTTAAGATTTAATTTATGATGATGATTACCGGTATGTAATTAGTGTAACAGTCTTGGGGTTCTCTTTATGAACTAAGGCACTTAATTATTCATAATGTCAATCAATAATTAAACTTAAGAAATGTCTTTGGTTTTGAGTACATCATGACTTCTTGTCTTGAGATGCGTTTTCATGAGTACCCTATCAGACTTGATAAACTTGATGATTGGCTACTGCACCAATACCAGTACTGAAACAGTTGAATAACAATTCAAAATTTTTTTTGATTAATGAACATTTTTTTAGATAGCTTCAATTCAACTACGGCAGAGAAAGTATGCCGCTTGGTCTATGCTTTCTGTCACAGGACACTTCTGACACCGATCCAACTAGTACTACTAGGGGATGAAGTCACCAGAGAGGGGTTCAAACCACAGAACTCCTGCTTCAAAATCATATTATTATTCTACTCCAAGCCTACCACGCCCCTGATTTTTTTTGACTGATCGTGGAATTGGAAATGTGGACCTTGCGGTCTGGAGACCAACGCTCTACCATTTATGCCAATTTACCCCCAGGAGTAGGAATAGAGGAAGGAAAAGGAGGATTAATACTTGTAGTAGTGAGAGGGAAGAGTAGGAGTAAGATTAGTATTGTAGAACGAGGAAAAGAAGTAGGAATAGCAGTAGTCATTTTTAAGTAAGAGTAGTAGTGGTGGTAGTACTACTACTAGAAGGAGTAGTAATAGTAGTACTAGTCGTAGCGCGAGGAGTAGGAGAAGGGTGAGTGAGTGAGTTTGTTTTTATGGCACATCAGCACGGTAACACTAACAGCTATGTTGTGCCCATGATGTCAGACAGTTAATGCGTTATACTTGTCGCAACGGTGACTCCTTTATCTCTCTGAATAGTGAAAGTATAAAAATCGTGCGTAAAAAAACTTTGGTTAAAAGTAAAGCTACAGTGGCTTAAAAGATCCATGTGTAGAATTATCAGTTAAGTTTTATTATATACACCAATGTCCTTAGGCGCTGAGGACTAACATAAGTAAATATGCTCTCTTGTCTCAAATTTCTTTTCCGGTAAAAAAATCGGACAGTCAACCAGAATGTGAATAATGGACAATTGACAGAGTGGATGCTCTTCATCTCTCAATAGAATTAGAAAGGCGTGAGTAAGATGAGAATGTCCAAGTCGGACTCAATCGAGTACCGCCGGATCTTGTCGACTACTCTAGCCTGACAGATTCCTGGCCAGTGACCTAAATGTGGTTTGACAGTTGGTTGTCATATTGTTCCATCGCGCTTTCCAGTTTTCTCTTATAAACGTGTGTATAATTGGCTTTGCATCTCATGCTGGTATCTGCATCTGAGTAGGTTCAAATTCGAGTCCGATTTTGGCGAGCTCATCAGCCATTTCATTTCATTTAAATTTTTAATTCGAGCTCATCAGCCATTTCATTTCATTTATATTTTTAATTCCAACATGGCTGGGAATCCAACAGATCAATTTTTTTACCATTTTTGACTGTAGTTAGTGAATTTTCTCCAATATGCAAAGGATTTTTGGGGTTTGGTCGAAGGAGATGAGGATATAAAGGGGTTTGAGTAGGAGGAGTGGGATTAGGAGTAGAAGGATGGTGATGAGCAATAGGAGGATTAGGACTAAAAATAGTGGTATGGGATAACTTAAGGAGTAGGAGTACGACAGGATAGCTGTAACTTGTAAGATAATAACAGGAGTACGAGTAGCAATGAGAAGAATACTGAAAATTTCACGAATTATATATTCCTATTCCAAGTAGTTTGAAACTAATAAAAATGACCCTTGTGGTGTTTAAGTCAACCCCCATGTACGGATAGAGGCACCTCTTCAGTCATGGCTGATGTAATTTACTTACAAAAGAGTAATAAGAATACAAATTAACATTCAAGATCACGTTTGGCAAATTTTTGCATTTTTGACAAATTTCGACGCACATTTTTGGCTTTCACTAGTTAAGAAGTTTGTTTCAAAATCAAATGGCAAAATATTGCGGGGGCAGATTCAGATAGTGAGATACTCGTTAGGTTGTCTTTGTTTTAATTGAATCTTAAAACTAATAGAAGCTTAAATTATGCTGAAGATTTTTTTGCAACTTTAGCCTTCTTTAAATCAGCACTTTCTCAGGCTGGTGCATAACTAGACCCTACTCATTTGAACTAAAGTAAAATCAAAATTAGCAGGCTATGTGGGCCTTTGTATATGTATATCCATTGTTGAAGAAACCACATAATTATTCATTGTTGAAGATACCAGTGGGACCACACATATATAAAAATTCAAATCAAACAATTTGTAGCTGAATTCAATACAATGATTTCTTACAATTTTTACTTTTCCACCTCTGCGGAAAATTGAGATTGAAAATGGCAAAAGTTGCGGATTTTATTTTTGGACCTTTAAAAATATAAAATTATAGTTATTTCTCAATTTTTTTTTCTTTAATTATTCAATATAATTTGGAAGTTTAAATAAATCTAATCCATGTAGAGTAGTTTCAGTAAGAGAATATAGATCAAAATAAGCAATTTGCATCAGCTGTTTAACTTGTTTGAATTTTAATTTTTAAAGGCTTAAATTTTTTATTATGCTGAACTGTAAATTTTTTTTTTTAAAGGACATAAGATTTTGTTTGCGGAATTGCATCTATTTTATGCAGCTTTCGTAGTTTTCTTTAAGGGTCGGGACGTTTTGTTTTTCGTCAAACTACATTTTCCAAATAAAATTTAATGCTCCAAAATGTTCAGCCATCCTTCTTTGTGCATGTGTGTATCACTATCAGTGAAGAATAATTATGTAACAAAATTTACAACTTATTTTCCTGGAATTACGCCTTTTGTGTACTTCAAGGTTCATAAAAATACACCACTTCAATTTTGGTGGGATACATTTTTATCCCATCACCTCACTGTAAAATTCAATGCATTTGGTTAATAATGAATGAGCATTTAGGGTTTAGACATTTCCCAAAGCCGCTGACAAACAGTACAATTGTTGGGCCTCATCTTATTTTAAAACTGAATGCAGGCTTACATTTAGAACAACTTTATTTTTCGAAAAAAAATTTTTTGAAGGATGTCTAAAAGGTAAAGTTTTTATATTTATTATTTCAAAATGGAAGGTGTGCAATTTAATGCAAAGATATGCTAGTACAAGAGCCTTTCAATCAATGCGCATTAGTGATTTTTTAAATTTGTATATGCCTCAATGTTAAAGCAAGTTTATAAAAATCACACACAAAAATGCTAGTAAAAGAGCCTTCCAATGTGCATTAGTGAATTTTTTTTTAAATATGCCTCAATGACAAAGCAAGTGTACCAAAAATATAATAAAAATTACAAAATACATTTACACTGGAGTAATTTAGACCAAATTTTAATGCTTAATGTCAAATAAATGCAAGGAAAAAAAAGGTCTAATTTTAAAGCTTACAAATGCAAAGAAATAAACCAACAAAAAAATAAACAAAGTGGAACAGTCAATTAAGTGAGAAATACTTTTCTCATAGTCACCTAGGTAGGAAATTTTTTTAAAGTATAAAAGTTAATAACAAAGATCACAATTTAGACAAAACAGCAACAAAATAATTTTTTTGTTAAAAGGAATATTTACTTACAAAAGTAATGCATATGGTTAAAACTTTTTAAATCGACATGCCATTTCGTTAAAATAAAATACACCTGATTATACAGATATGTTTTTTTATTCTTTACAAATCTTGTTTTGATTTTGTATATTTTGCTGGCAAACAAAGTATGAACACTAACAAATGCAAAGGTACTTCTTCGATCACCAAGACATCTTGATAATCAAATAATAACATAAACTTAAAAATCTTTTACCTTCCAAATTAATCAAATTAAAAGCATTTTCTGTGAACAATAGCAGGTCCAGATTCATCATACTCTTGTTTAGATATCCACATTTGCTGGAAAGTAGAGAGAGAAGCCAATATAGAGCCCCCAATCCAAACAGAGTATTTCCGTTCTGGAGGTGCAATAATTTTTATTTTCATTGTGCTTGGAGCCAAAGCGGTGATTTCTTTTTGCATTCTATCAGCAATCCCCGGAAACATAGTAGATCCACCCGACAGGACTGTATTTGCATACAGGTCTTTGCGAATGTCTACGTCGCATTTCATGATGGAGTTATATGTTGTTTCATGAACTCCAGCAGATTCCATGCCCAAAAAGTTTGGTTGTAGCATTGCCTCTGGAGTACGAAATCTTTCATTTCCAATGGTGATTACCTGTCCATCAGGCAGTTCATAACTTTTTTCTAGAGTTGAAGATGATGCAGCTGTACCCATCTCCTGCTCAAAGTCAAGAGCAACATAGCAAAGTTTCTCTTTAATGTCACGAACAATTTCCCTTTCAGCTGTGGTTGTGAATGAATAGCCCCTCTCTGTGAGAATCTTCATGAGGTAATCTGTGAGGTCACGGCCAGCCAAATCCAACCTCATGATTGCGTGGGGTAGAGCGTAACCTTCATAGATGGGAACAGTGTGGGTGACACCGTCACCAGAGTCAAGCACAATACCAGTGGTACGACCAGAGGCGTACAGAGATAGTACAGCTTGGATGGCAACATACATTGCTGGAGAATTGAAGGTCTCGAACATGATCTGTGTCATCTTCTCTCTATTAGCTTTGGGGTTGAGGGGAGCCTCTGTGAGCAAGACTGGGTGCTCCTCAGGAGCCACTCGCAGCTCGTTGTAGAAGGTGTGATGCCAGATCTTCTCCATGTCGTCCCAGTTGGTGACAATGCCGTGCTCGATGGGGTACTTGAGGGTGAGGATACCTCTCTTGGACTGAGCTTCGTCTCCGACATAGCTGTCCTTCTGGCCCATACCAACCATCACACCCTGTAAAAAACAAAACCATGTTTCTTTTAAATTCATGAGGAACACTGAAGGTTTAAGGATTTTCTCTTAAAAACGTTCACATCCTATAAGCAAATCCGTTCTTGAACAAGCCTTTAGTCTGTTTAAAACTGATAAAATTTCAGTATCCAAGTATGCAATTAATAATTTTTTTTTAAAGGGAAACCAGAAACATTTTTGTGTAATAATGTAAAGGATATACATAATTTACTCATGTACAAACATATTCCTATTAATTTCCTCATACATTACTCATTTAGTGGGATAGTCATGCTGGCTACTTTTATAGTTTGTGACGCTACTTATATTGTAAACAAATATATGTACATGCAAATGTTTGACAAAAAGACTTGATATTTACTCAAAAATCTTTTTAAATAAAATCATATCTTGAACAAAGAAACCAAATTTTGAGTGTAGGGGAACCAACAGTTCTGTTTGCAAGTACATGTATTTATTTTGCAATACCAATAGCACTGCAGACCATAGAACAATATGTTATATCATTTTACACCTATAAAAATATTCAACATAATTATTAAGTTCAAATGCAATTTTTTTCTCAATAGGCCTACAAAAAATTCAAACCTCAAAATCGACATTAACTTCTACCATAGATGTATATTTTTATATTCAATTTAACCTGCTAGTGTTATCAAGACAATTAATAAAATGTGAGGAAATGGTAAATCATTTAGGGACCTACTTTTCATATTAATTTTGAATGAGCCATAAACAATTAAAAAAAATCAAGATATTTGCAAAACGCATTGAACTTCATTTGTGATTTTTTGTACTTAGTGCACAATGAGAAAGACTAAGTAGGGTAACAAGTAGGGTAACAACCATGAGAACTGGAATGATTAAACAAAGGGATTGCAACAGAGACAAACTAGAAAAGATAATGAAAAGAGTAACAAATTGGCTTAATATATAGAGTGGTATTGGCCTACATAGTACATATTGAAACTTAAAGATTGGGAAGTGTGAATTGAAGATGCATGAAAGTATGGAACTTGTGGATGAATGTTTTTTTCATTTCAAATTTCAACAAAAAAATTGTATTCCTTGCAAGATTGTTTTAAAAATAAATGACGGCCTATGGAAGAGCATTAGAGAGTGCTTTGTTGATTTGGCCAAGTACCTAAAATTTCACCGTTAAGTGCTGGTGTGAGCTGACAAGCATGTCTGATGCTCCATACATTTTCAGAAAAGAAGGAATTGAAGAAACTGAAAAACTGAAAGCCGAGAATCAAGAAAATAATTAAGAGAGAGAGAGAGAGAGAGAGAGAGAGAGAGAGAGAGAGAGAGAGAGAGAGAGAGAGCTGGTTGGTATTTTATTCAATTTTAATAATCGAATTCCGGCCGCCCACCCATTTGATCGCCCACAGGCTAGGGACCACAAAAGCCAAGGAGTGCCGCAGTCTGGCTCTAACTGTAGCCTAAAATGAATTTGGAGCGCTTTCATTGTTTGATTCCACCAACAAACTGTGACGACGGTGTATGATTCATATCGCAAAATCTTTCAAATAATTAGACGTCTATGACGATTGGTGGTTGCACTATGAGAACTCAATGTTTAAACCTATTGTACCTGATGGCGTGGCCTTCCTACAATTGATGGAAATACAGCTCGTGGTGCATCATCTCCTGCGAATCCCGCCTTGCACATGCCGGATCCGTTGTCAATCACAAGAGCTGCAACATCTTCATCGCACATCTTGAATATGAAATTTAGACTATAATTTTATCAAAATGCTGTTTATCTTTCAGTGCAGATGAATGGCACTGTTAAAATTAAAATTCACAAGAGCGAGAGCTTAAAATCTTGTAGATGACTATAATTTGACTCTGCTTCTCGGTCTAGGCCTAGAATCTAGTCGATACGTTACAGTTAAGCTTATACACTGCACAGAGAATCACTAAGCTTACATCTAAAAAAACAAGTTCGCTAAGCTTACACTCCGTCTCTGAAGTCTGAAGTCCGACAAACTCCGAATTTGAGTCCTCGTCTCCTTGTCCTTGATTTATGTAAATTTTAGATTCTGGCGCTGCGACAACCGGAAATACCAGACATGCTATTAAAAGCAAAGCAATATGCCAAAGTAATTATTATTTTGCGTTAAGTACAAAATAAACTTGGATCTACTTGTTTATGTCTATTTTGATTGTGAGATCAGTATCTTTTTAAACTGATAAAAAAATAAATCATCAAAACATCCAGATTCTATTTTAAATATGCTACTTTATGTTATAATAATCTTTAGCCAATTGAAGCACTTAATTTTCTTTGCAAAGACGCCCATCCAATGTGACTAACGGAGAGACTAATCTATCGCCTAAAATAAGCAAAATTGTACATTTTGATTGGTCCATATTTCCGATTCTTAGAATTGCTCTATTTTTTGTAACCTTATATGGTCACAAAAATGTTCTTGTGTGATCAGCAGCAGTGGGTCTCACGTTCTACATTTTAATTTATACCATGACGTGGATACTTGATGCTACTGTCATGTCACGAATGTCATTAATTCATAGCTTTATTGTTATTCTTTTAGAGTTTTACATATGTGATTATGCAAGTATAATACGCATCATCTAATCCACTGAAAGACAACATTGCAATAGACGAAACAAATAACCTAAAAAAAAACGACCTGTTTAATTTTATATTCCTCTGCGAGTAATGTGATAATGATTATGTTGAAGCATGAAGACGGCTATGGTATATTTGAACAAATGAAGATGTTTTCGATAATAGGGATCAACTTAACAAAAGCCTTTTTGTGTGACTTGACCTCACTTGTGTGTATGTGTTTACTGCAGATAATTGTTTAAAGGAATTATGAATAAAGAAAGAAAGGAACTACTACTTGTACTAAGAACAACAGTAGTACAGGTGCATTGTACTACAATATGGAGACTCCAACAAAATGTATAGTCCAAAACAAGTTAAAGATAAACATTAGCACACACATACACAAAATATGAACATAAAAAACTAAATTTTCTATACAAACATTATTTCTGTAAAATAGTGTTAATTAAATGCGAAATTGTATCACGAAAAAATTCTCCAGGAGAATATTCCGCTCATTTAAATGCAGAACCAGACCCAATCTTTTCCCATTGCTACTTGTGCATTGTAGTTTGTGTGTGTGTGTGTGTGTTGTTTTTTTGTTTTTTTTTTAGATAAAAAAAAAGAACTGAATAAAAATAGTAGCGTCTTTGAATAAAGCGACACAAACACCAACACCATTTTTGCTTCGACCTGCTAGACCATAAGGGAAAGGACAAACTCCTTTGATACACATCATATTCATTCTAGTGATTAAGTCCCTTAGGTAATGTATTGACCTTCGACAAGTGTCTGTATAAACTATTTTTGTACTAAGGTATTTTGGTAGTATTAGTAATCGCTCATGGTTTAGTTTTGGACTTAAGCCATTTCTGTTTTCTTAGAACCAGTCTTTAAGGCAGGACTTATATGGTATGTTAGCAAAAGCCATGTAGGCTAGGCTTAGCATATAGGCCATGCCCGAGTTTTGCCGAACAGCAGTGCAATCGGTGATTTATTGACATTATAGTGTGCATATAACATACGTGTTGCGATTGGGCAAATGGGTATAAGTTATCGTCAATAAATTGATGAAGAGAGGGAGACAGACAGGAAAAAAGAAAGAAAGAGAGAAAGTGTGTGTGTGGGTGTGAAAATTTAATAGATATTGTTTCAAATTGACTAATAACAAGAATTTTATAATACAAACTTAAGAGACTTATTGAGAATGTGAACATGAAACCATTCCATCGCCAATAAACATACAATCCTACCTCCTACCCCACCATCTACCCCCTTCCTCTCCCTCCCTTTCTCTCTCTCTCCCCTCTCTCTCTCTCTCTCTCTCTCTCTCTCTCTCTGTCTCTCTCTCTTTCCTCCCTCAAGAGCAACCAACTCGATAAAAAAAAGAAAAAAAATCAGCCCATTGGTTTGAGTCATCACAGCACTATACGGGTAGTCATCGTGGCTTCAGCAGCTATACCTGATCTGTTATGAGAGAAGTCGCCAAAAATAGCCGAAACGTAAACATAACAGAAAATAAATTCTCTGAAAAGGACCATCATTTGCTTCCTTATAAGGTCAGCATACTGTAGTCTATGTCTTTGGAATACAATATAAAAGGGTTTATAATCTTCTTCTTACCAAAAGCTCCCTCAGCACGGACTGAACGATACATAGAAAGATCTCAACAAGATTTGTTCATCGTATTTCAACTCACTTTCGAGCAAAAGATACCATGTGTGACGATGATGTTGCTGCTCTTGTTGTGGACAATGGCTCCGGCATGTGCAAGGCCGGCTTTGCCGGTGACGATGCCCCCAGGGCCGTCTTCCCTTCCATTGTCGGAAGACCCCGCCATGTGGTAATACCTCTATAAGATAAGATAGCTGTTTTAGAATGATCGTCTAAAACTATAGTTTTAGTGTGACCTTGATTCAATGAAGGTATATTATATATAATTATATAATTTTTGTTTTTCATTCATTCGTTCTCTCAAAAACGTTCCTCTTGCCTCACCTGTGAGCTGTGACGCGTCCGCCTCCGTGGCATATTTTGACACACTTTCCGACATGATCACATATCTTGTCAAATATTGAAAGTTCAAATTTAGATCTAATAATGTTTTAGATCTACTTAAAGTTTAGTCCAAAAAAGGGAAGTGTCCACTCGAAGTACAATCAAATATCTAATAATTTAGATCTAGATCTAAAAATCAATCACAAACCAGATCTATCATGACGACGAGCCCCCAGCGTGACGTTGATTCGATGAGGTTAATCGCTGTTGTAGATCAATTGTTGAATAATAAAAATTCACGTAGATACACTATCTTATCAACATTAACAAAATAAAGATTACTAGAAACCCTTTGCAGGAACGCAATGATTTAACTTTATTGATAAACGCCCTGTGTGAGGGTTAAGAATACAATTGAAGAATGCCCAGGTCTAAATCAGTACTTCACAATAATTTAGATCTGTAATGGATCTCATCAACAGCACACACAAAAAAACAGCGCTCACTGTGGCAAGATAATTATCGCAACACGATCAAAATTATAAACACGCCTCTCATAAAAAAAACGAAAGGAAAAAAAACGCGCTCTGCTCTTATTATACACAAAACACAGATCTAGAAATCTCTAGGCCTATCCAGCTGCAAACATAATTATTCATTAACACTACACGCTCCCTCTATTCTTGCTTGTGCGCGCACTATTTTGGGGAATTTTCAAAATTTTGGATAGGTAAAAGCTTTGATATCATTAATTTTTTAAACAGAAGGTGTATAAATAGGTGCTAGCAAAGATTCTATCAACCCGCATAACATGTGTGCGAGCTGATGGGAAAAGGCTAATCAAACTTCGAGTAGTTTCTAGTAGTTTCTCTATGCCGGTAACAGCCGATTTGGTGAAAACTACTATGTAGTAGCCTACGCGTAAGCAATGTCACAAGCACCATAGGAACGTTCCTCAGAAAGTAAAATAATTGAAGATGGATTAAATCAGTTCATAGATACAACTCGTTCTGCACTCTGATAATAATGACCTTTCAAACTCTCATACACAATTTGCGGAAGAAAATGAGCAGAGAGAACCACGTTCTTGTTGAAATCTTTTATGTCCAATCAACAATCGCTTCAGCACAAGACTTGCAACATTTTTTAAATTGATTTTTTGTTGTTGTTTTGTTTTTTTTTTTTTTGTCGTTGTTGTTTTTTTTTGTATTTTGGGGGGGGGGGGGGGGGGGGTTTTTGTTGTTTTTTGGGGGGGGGTAGCTACTACAAATTAATAATAGTTTTAAATATATAAAATTTTACAGACTTAGCAAGCAATTTATTTTTTGCTTGGCGTTGTAAGGTTGAAGATTAATTCAAAGCAGATTGTTGTGATTTAATGTCATTTCCCAACTCAACCTGGACACCACAAGTGTTAGTATTATCAATTAAAAGCATGATTTTTTGAATAAGATCTTAAATCTAAAAAAAAGCAATTTAAAATATCCATATCAGTTTATTCTGTTTATGAAAATCACCATTTAATAAATTCTCCATCGACTCTCGAACTAGTACAAAATATTTATTGTGAATTGACAATAATTTCAATCCATTCTTATTACAAACTACAGAGTATGATGATTGGCATGGGTAATAAGGACAGCTATGTCGGAGACGAGGCCCAGTCCAAGAGAGGTATCCTCACTCTCAAATACCCTATTGAACATGGCATTGTCACCAACTGGGACGACATGGAGAAGATCTGGCATCACACCTTCTACAACGAGCTGCGTGTGGCTCCTGAGGAGCACCCAGTCTTGCTCACAGAGGCTCCCCTCAACCCCAAAGCCAACAGAGAGAAGATGACACAGATCATGTTCGAGACCTTCAATTCTCCAGCAATGTATGTCGCCATCCAAGCTGTACTGTCTCTGTACGCCTCTGGTCGTACCACTGGTATTGTGCTTGACTCTGGTGACGGTGTTTCCCACACTGTCCCCATCTATGAGGGTTATGCCCTTCCCCACGCAATAACGAGAATGGATTTAGCTGGCCGTGACCTCACAGACTACCTCATGAAGATCCTCACAGAGAGGGGTTACTCTTTCACCACCACCGCTGAGAGGGAAATCGTCCGTGACATCAAGGAGAAGCTTTGCTACGTCGCCCTTGACTTCGAGCAGGAGATGCAGACCGCTGCCACATCCTCATCCCTGGAGAAGAGCTACGAGCTTCCCGACGGTCAGGTCATCACCATTGGCAACGAGCGATTCAGGTGCCCAGAAGCTTTGTTCCAACCATCCTTCTTGGGTATGGAATCTGCTGGTATCCACGAGACGACATATAACTGCATCATGAAGTGCGACGTTGACATCCGTAAAGATCTGTACGCCAACACCGTCTTGTCTGGAGGCTCCACCATGTACCCCGGTATTGCTGACCGTATGCAGAAAGAAATTTCAGCCCTTGCACCCCCCACCATGAAGATCAAGATCATCGCTCCCCCTGAGCGTAAATACTCTGTCTGGATCGGAGGCTCCATCCTGGCTTCCCTGTCCACCTTCCAGCAGATGTGGATCTCCAAGCAGGAATATGACGAGTCCGGCCCATCCATCGTGCACAGAAAGTGCTTTTAGACAAACTATGATTCATGTTGAAGAGAAACTATGACTGATTTTGTTTTGCTTTTTCATTACCATGAATCACGTATGTGAAAAAACCAACAAAACAACAAAACAAAAATAAAAACAAACAAACAAAACAAAGAAAAACCAAAGGAAAAAAACAACATCAACACCATAACAACTAAGGATTGAAATCGAAAATAAACGTTAACATAACTGTGTCTTGCTAAGTGTACTAAAACGTCATCTACTATAATTCTAAAAAATGGTACATGACTTGGTGTGTTAACTACGTTGTAATAATAATATGCTTATCAAAAATGTTTTTTATCACAGTAAAAGTAAACGTTAACAACAACAACAACAACAACAACAACAACAACAACAACAACAACAACAACAACAACAACAACAACAACAACAACAACAACAATAACAACAACAATAATAATTATTTTTATTATTATAATTATAATATCAATAATAGTAAACCTGGCTTACTGTAATAAAGTATGATTCAATTCAGTTTTATCTGTGCTCAGTGTACGCCTTCAAGTGCTGTTTGTATTTTAAAAGACAATGTAAAAACAACTTTAGACATGTACTCTACACGAATCGCATGTTTTACTGGAACGGTAACATTTAATTGACACAATGTTGAGAAATAAAAAGCTATTTCGAGATTCAATAAACCATTTTGTGTAATTTTCAAGTGACTTTGTGTTTGATATAATGCTTTAATTTTCATGAGCTGTGGCGTTCCCAGCTGAGATTGATTAATAGTGAATTTTTTTTTCCTCTACGGTTTCGGGTGGTAATTAAAGTAAACTTAATGTAACGTTATTGCTGATCCATTCATCACATGCACATTATAGATCCACGCCTCCTGTTATCCAATATTTGCATTATCTCGAACTTTGAGGGGTAATGGAGGAATGGATCTTCGCAAACTTGGTGACCAATGTTTCACATTATTGACATCATTGTATCTACAATTTCAAATCAAGCGACTTTTTACTTTTTCTGAGTACAAATGAAATAGCTTTAAAATGTAAGGAAAAAAGGAATGTTTCCATGTATACGCCATTCGAAACTCGTAATTTTCAAGGACATCATTAGCGCGTGTTAAGTTAAGGTAATTAAAATGACATTATTTTGTAAGTTCATCTACATAAACCAGCTCATGAGCTGCACATGCATACATAAAAAGGCCTGAAAATGTGTTGTAAAAGAAAAAAATCAGAAAGGAAAATGAGTCATGGTAAAAGATAGTGCATGTTATGCTTTTTTTTGTTTTGTGTTGTGTTGTTTTGTTGTGTTTTATTTTTCTTATCTTTTTTTTTTTCTTAAATCTCCAGACAAACAATTACATAAAAATTAACTGGATCACAAGTGAATACAGTGGACAATCTTTTTTCTATGGCGTCTGACACTTACATTCATGGCTTCGGCAGATTATTGCCTCTTCGTGATAATTTATATGAGTGTGAGCATTTAACACATGTCCTTACTTGATTCGTTAGTACCCTAAAAGAACAAGTTTAAGCTTCTGCATTAATTTCTAAATAGATAAGAAGCTGTTGTCAAAGACTGAGAGGTTAGAAGTTCAGACCTAAACCATTGCTGATTTATGTATGAGAAGGGTCTCGAACCTGCAATGTGCGAAACCGTATTGATCTGACGGACTTTTTCCTCTACAATAATATTCAGGGGCGCCAGATAGCGCCATCATGAAGGCTCTGACTGTCCAGCAGGGAGTCCGCGAAAAACAAATTTCAGCTGATGCCCCCCAATTTCAGTGTAGAGTTCTTCGGGGAAACGTAAAGACGCATTTCTAATCAAAATACAAGTTGGCTATAATAATTATCTTTTTTAAAGTACACATTTACATCAGAGTCTGTGCGTGCGTGTTGTTAAATTAAGCATGAAAGTTGTTAATCGACTTAAGAGCAATGGAAGCGAAGTCTGATTACTTCTGATTTCTTGTAAATGTCGTGAGTAACACGTAGAACTACATATTATATGAATCATAATATAGGCCAAGGGAACTGCAGTGAGAATGCATTTGAAATTAAAACAAAAATGTATAGCCATTAAGAGATAACAGCATCTGTATGACCAGTTAGCCTGCCAAGCCTCGCCCTGGACAAATGACATCACAGTTCTCTCTATTATAACAATCTCAGCCTTTCGTTGCAGTGTAAATTATATTTAACGTGAATCAAAATATTTTAGTGCGTTATATTTTTTGTTATTGTTGGTTTTCCCCACGTTTTTCTCTCTAGCAATGCGTAATTTTACGCTGTTAGCGAAATCCTTTTTACGAAGGACTCTTTGTACGGAATAAGGTTAGAGCTCCAAATCCTGGCCCCTGAAATACATGGATGCTCTATAAAATACGAGAGACTCAATACTTAAGTTGTTTTTTTGTTGTTTCATTATATATTTTAATAAAAAAAAAAATACATATATAACAAAAAATAATACCATGGCTATGCACATGCTCCATTCGATATGCCATGTTAATAATTAATTTTGTCTGATCTAAAATAAGGTGTAAACACTCTCTGTCTCTCTCTCTCTCTGTCTCTCTGTCTCTGTCTCTGTCTCTGTCTCTCTCTCTCTCTCTCTCTCTCTCTCTCTCTCTCTGTCTTTCTCTC
>RQTK01000260.1:10994-22468 GCA_003991915.1 Elysia chlorotica
AATGATAGTTTTTATAAAAAGATGAGTCAACACGCAAAGTGTATGGAGGTGAATTTGAAAGAAAGGCACCTACCAATACTATACTATCTATGCATCACCATCACTGCTTTTTTCTGCTTAAAATAATTTTTAAATATGTTGTGCCCTTTTATGTTTGACATGCAGTTTAGAGTATACAATCCTTTATGAACTCTTCTCATTGTGACCATTATCATTCCATGATTACACTGCATCGCTAGCGCGGCGAGACGGCACTAATGCCCGGATGTAGAGAGAAGGTCACGTGTGTAGCCCAAGAGGACGGTTCCTCTGAAATAGAGTTCGAATCGGTTGCCCTGCTGCCCTCAGAGATCTGCAATGACGGACCCCCTGCAACAACCACGTGTGCTCACGGTTTCAGCAGAAAGTCAGACTCGGACAAATGCGAAAGTAAGATCGAGTTTATATTAAAACAAGCTGGGGTACCTGTTCATGCGAACAGGTTAAATACAACCATGTAGGCCAACTTTTTTTTAAAGGGATACATTTGATTTTAGTCAGCCCAATATTATTTAAATTTTAAAGTGCCGCTTTTGCCTTTTTGTTTCTGAGGTAATATGGTATAGGTCAATTTTTTTAATACATTGAAGTTGTCCAGGGAGCATAACTTAAAGAGGATTTCATAGTATTGCAATTGGAAAATAAGGTGTCGAATACTTATATAATAACGCGTGTGTGTGTGTGTGTGTAGCTTTAACAATATTGAGTCCAAGAAATTAAATCGAAAAGAAAAATTATTTATTTTAAAACTCTCTCTTATGGATTTTTCAAACGCCAAAAAATGATATTTTTTTAAAATAAACTCTTCCTCACATTTTTAAAGAGATGCTTCTTTTGCACGACTTGTTTCACCACAGTAAATGTATGCCTCCCCCTGCTTGTTGTTCCAGAGGACAAGAGCTGCATTGATGGTTACACCGACGACAACGGTCTGTGTGTGCTGGTGCCCGAGGAGCCGAAGATCTGGAGACAGGCTGTGGAGGCGTGTAACGAGAGGGACGGAACTCTTATCTACGTGGACACTGTCACCAAGCTAGAGTCCCTCAAGACCATCATGACAGAAAGAGGATATGGTAGCTTTTGCCTTCGTTGATATATCCACTTTAAAATTCAATGATTAAACTCAACACACACAAGACTATCATTAAAAAGAAATAATGTGATAGGTTTAGCCTCTATTAATATATTGACTTTAAAAATCTAGTGTGGTGGTGAATCTTGCCGGGAAACTATTTTTTGTACTTTAAATAATAAAATGAGTTAAAATTATCCATCTCTCGACAGTAAACTTTATCAAGCGTATTTTGATTTACTTCCTCAACTTTTTTTTTTACATTAGTGGTAGGTTTTTATTTTACTTTACGTGATATCAGTATGATCTATGTTACCGTACACATCTATATTCAAACAAAAGACCATCAGTTAATCAGTAAACATTATTAGAGAGGTTGATGATTTAATTCTGTCTATTGCCCAATTGCATGAGAATGAATACGCATGTTTTTATTCTTAAATCATAAACACAACCTTCCTCACTACCTTTTACGTCGTGTATGTATTCACCTTGTTTCGCCACAACGTTTTGAATACCATAGTATGTCATTTATAGCTTATACGATTTATATCGTGTCGTTTCTATTCGTTGACGCTACAAAGACGCGTTCTCCTATAACCTTATCTCTGTGTGTGACGCTTTCTTTACTAGAGAGCCTTTACGTGAGCGGGCGTCTGAGAGCTGTGACGACCCTGCGAGGCTTTATCCGCTTCCTCCCGCTGGTTCCCAAAGAAGACAAAGGTAAACTGAAATACGCCAACTTCGACATGTACGAGGAGTACATGGACAAGATCGCCATTAGCCCAGAAATCACAAATGATCAACTCGCCCCTCCTGGCATCAGGGTCAGCCTTGTGGCCAAGCTGAAAGACAATGATGTGGAGCTGGTAGCTGTCACTTCAGACACACCCGCTAACTTCGTGTGCACTCAGCGTAAGTTGTGGTTTGTTCTGCTTGAAAAACATCTACAATATAACTATAGTTTGTATTACATCCGTTTAACCCGTGCTTATGTTTAGAGGAGCTGAAAAAGTCAGATTATGTTTGGCGTAACAAGAATCATATTATCTTGGTAGAACTTTCTTACATAAAATTTAACGGTTAACTATAATACTCCTATCTCTTAAGATTCACAGAATCATGAAAGAACATATGCTTGCTATTTTTTTAAATTTCTCTTGTTTAGTTGTTTGCAGGTTACTAGATTAGAGACCCTGAGATCGCCTATTACGGTGGACTGGGTATACCAAATAATCAATCAATCAATACTTAACGTGCATGTGGTATCTATTAGTAACATTAGAGGCGCGAAAGAAGACTTGCAACCTTTTGGTTAACATTGTATTCTGTTGCAGCCTATTGAGCAGCATTAGCGGCCGCCACAAAGCACGAAAAATGATATATTCGTTGTTGCAGTCCATAGTGTTAGTCCTGTTTCAATCAACAATAGA
Source organism: Elysia chlorotica (assembly GCA_003991915.1). NCBI lineage: Eukaryota > Metazoa > Mollusca > Gastropoda > Plakobranchidae > Elysia > Elysia chlorotica. The sequence goes on from RQTK01000260.1 coordinate 13,539, forward strand.
AGAAAACAGTGAAGCTATAGGCCTACACCAGTGATCAGGAACATTGAAGTAATAATTTATCATCAGCGATTTTTTAAATATTCTTTGTTTAGGCAACACTCCCGAGGAAGAGACGGAATGGTTTGAAGGATGCAACACTGACCAGGACATGTCTGATGGTGGTGATACAGAGACCCGATACAACATGGTCATGGTAGGTGTAGCTCTACTCATACTCTGGCAGATGAAGATGGCCATGTGACAATCACGCTCACCAAAAATTGTAGAAGTAGACTGATGATTGTCACTGTTTGTATAAACACGAAAATGATATTATGAGGTCAACAGACGTTAAAAAATGAAAATAAGAAGCATGTTCTTCGGAGATGGGTGGCAGGGTGGCATAACTTGGCTAAAATGTTGTGAATAAGATGAACTGCAAAGAATACTGAATGCCATATAGTTTAACGATATTTCTTGATGATTGAATCACAAAAAGACCATAATACAATCACTAAGCACATTGATGTGAATGACCTATGCTACGTACTACCATGACATAACTACGAGAATTGTCTGTAGCTATTTGCTTTCAATTTAAGTGCAATTAAATAATTTGAAAACGTTTATATTTATTGAACAAAAAAAAGCGAAACTCCCTACCAGTTTAACGTCTCTTGCGCCTCACGGCAACGGGATACTGAGCTGGGTACAAGGGACTTGGTCGATCATATTTTACTGACACCAAATGACGAAACTTGAACCCGGACCTCCTGCGTCGGAAGCCTATGCACAGACACTACCACTACACCCCCCTTTCTTGCCTTAAAAGAGGAAAGAAAACAAATACGAAATTTAAAAAAAAAACTCACAAAAAACCGTTATCATATATCGGGTAACTTTATTGAAGTGGGCCACACTGTACACGCACTTATTGCTTTCGCTCCACAAGGACCCCACCTGCCTGGTCTGTTACAAGCCCATGGATGTCCGCTGTGAGCCGTCTGATGCTCCGGGACCAGGAACTGTCGAGGGACGCTGCGGGCCTGACGTCGGCGGCAAGTTCTACTCATGTGACCAGGGCGAGGCCTGCAAGGACATGAAGGTCTCCACCAAGTGTACACAGGGTGAGTGCTTAAACCTCACGGAACCTGGACCTCAGTGCTCTCAAAAGACCTACACATTTTTCGCGAAAGAACGAAACGTGGAGTCTCAGTGCCTTTGTGTGTGAGAGATATCTATCTATCTATCTATCTATCTATCTATCTATCTATCTATCTATCTATCTATCTATCTATCTATCTATCTATCTATCCATCTATCTGTTTGTCAGTCCAACACTTAGTCAATACAATACAAGACACTGACAAAAATTGGTATGCACTAGACTCTAACCCTGCTCTCATTCTTCAACATTAGATGTTGACGAGTGCGCCGAGAGACTCGACGACTGCCCAGAATACTCCGCCTGTATCAACACACCCGGCGCCAAGAAGGCCTACACATTTTACGCGAAAGAACGAAACCTGGAGTCTTAGTGCCTTTGCGTGTAAGAGACATCTATCTATCTATCTATCTATCTATCTGTCTATCTATCTATCTATCTATCTGTCTATCTATCTATCTATCTATCTATCTATCTATCTGTTTCTGTTTGTCAGTCCAATACTTAGTCAATGCAATACAAGACACTGACAAAAATGTATATGCACTAGACTCTGACCCTGCTCTCATTCTTCAACATTAGATGTTGACGAGTGCGCCGAGAGACTCGACGACTGCCCAAAATACTCCGCCTGTATCAACACACCCGGCGCCTACATCTGTAAGTGCCGACCTCTGTACCCTCTCATGATCAACGGAAAGTGCGTAGGTAGGTCACACACGTGTGGTGGAGCTATTGTTATTCAACTATGTTGATGAAAAAATAATTGTCCTCGTATGTGAATTTAATCTGTAGGTTTCTTAGGGGTTATGAAACGACTAAGTAGATCGGCTGCGGAAATATTGTTGTTCTTGTATACAGTATAAGCTCAAACCACTAAGAGGTTATAGGATCTTAACTCTTCAGTATGAATCTTCTCACTTTGCCTCAGAGTCGAAGACGTGTCACATGACTGGGCCTCCCTCGCCGAATGGACATATCCATAGAATAGTAGGATTCAGCAAGCAGCTGGCCATCTTTGACTATGACTGCAAGTTTAAGCTGGCTACAATCTGCCAAGATGCGCCGTGTGAGTATCTTGTATGTTGTTGTTGTTTTTGTTTGTTGTTTTTTGTTGTAAAAATAAACATTTCAAACGAAAAAGGATGTGTTGATCTTATTGTATAATAAAGTACGACAAACCATTTTACAATAGCCTAATGTATTATATCGGGCACATTCATATATCGTAATATACATACATATCGAAAAGGAAATTCTGAACAACCTTTAATTGAACGATGAACAAAGAATGCAACTTAGCCACTTAGCTTTATCCTTAGGCTTGGTACTAGTAAACATATGTATATTAATATAATCCTTATCATGTGTCCGACATATTCATTTCTATTGTTTTAACAATACGTCTCTTGACCTTTTGACGTTTTTTTCCCAACGAATGAACTGGTGTTTAGACGACCCTGCCTCTGGCCTGCCCCGCTTCAGTGTGTTCATGATCGGCAGTCGGGTGGAGGGCGCCCTGCGACCACTGGTCGCTGGCTTTCTGTTCGACCCCACCACGGGCAACACGAGGAGGTGGGCCGTCACACCTGAGACTTTGAGGACAGCGTCTTTCATGGTGAGAGCTTTGGCTAGCGGCATCCCTTTCCTTATGGGCTCACAAACCATATCGAATAGTCCCAGTGGATTTTATTTAGACCACGTCCTGGGAAGTTAGTCTCATAGCAAGACCAGGGCGTTTTGTTTTAATAAAAGGTGAATGTTCTATCTCGGTCTTATGAATTGACCAATCGGATGAGACTGAGACACACTTAAATGACCTCATATTTGAAACAATATATTGGCCATACCTTAAAATAATTTCCAATGTTTCGATATCCCTGTATAACTTTAAGAATGTTTGTCCTTACGCCAAATGCATACGTATAATTAATTGTTGTTTCTCATTATCTTCTAATGGCAGTACGGTACCAAGCCAGACGACTCTGTGTTGACCTCTACAGCTTTCAGCGACCCGGATGTAAAGTTCCATTTCCTTTATGCTAACCCTGGAACTCTGATTATTCGCCATTTTAACGATCACGTGAAAGCTACCATCATGCTTGCCAGATTCCCGCCTCGCATTACGGTAACTCTTCAATTTTTAAGTACAAATTAATATAAAACTATTGTCAAATATTTACCAAATTGGGTATTATATAATTGTGATTCATTTAATTAAGTTTTGTCTTCGACTGACTTTATGGCTAATGAAAAAATTACAAATAAAAATTGAGTAGATATCATTAATACTGTTATACTGAAAACATACGCTGCAAGTTATTCAAAACTCGTCTGTGTACCTCCATCACAACTCCCCTGTGGGTCTATTTTAGGGACTCATATATCAAATGACACTCACCAGTAGCCTGTCCATTATATAGACTTTTTATACATAACCCGCTTGAGGAACTCATACCTTATCAGATTGCGTGGCCCTCACCTCTCCATTACTTATGTGTATCCCCCTCGCCCCTCCTTTTTTCCCCGGTTGGTGCGGTGAAACAGTTGGAGTACTCTGCTGAGTACGAGAAGTTGCTGTGCGGTGTTTGCGCCATTCCACCGGAGACACCAGGGGACAAACTCCTGTTGACTGAGGAACAGATCACTGAGGTTTCTGTCGGCGCCAGGTAATAAATACCCTTGTGCTTTTGACTTTACAGTGAATTTTCCAGGGATGTCATTTCTTAAACGCACATAATACTAGTTTACTTCAAAATATATTCGATTTCATCTGAGTCATAATGTGAAAGTCACTGAATTTTATAAAATTCAGTCCTGTTAGGATTTTTTCTCTGAGTGTACAAGAAAAATCTATGAAACGAATATTAACTTTACAAAAAATGACCGGCACTTGTTGGGTTTTTTTTTTAACCCAAGGCAGTTTCGGCGGCTGTAATGAAAGGGATTATCAGGTATACCCGGATTATTTTGCTCCGTTTATGGTTTAGAAAAGCCTATTTTTTGTGTTGAACATTTTGTCAATTTTTGTTTAAGATTATTTTACTATTTTTTTTTTCAAGATGTGCACCGGAGATTCCACCCACGCCACCGCCTACAGAGCCACCCACAGAACCACCCACAGAACCACCCACGGAACCACCCACAGAACCACCCACAGAACCACCCACAGAACCACCCACGGAACCACCCACAGAACCACCCACAGAACCACCCACGGAACCACCCACAGAACCACCCACAGAACCACCCACAGAACCACCCACGGAACCACCTACTGAACCACCCACGAAACCACCAGGACCGCCTATCACATGCACAATGTCTGGCCCCGACAGCCCGCAGGAATATGAATACAGTGTCACCGGCTTCGACAACAAACTAGCTATGTTTGATTATCACTGCAAGTTCAAGATGGCCCATGTATGCCAGAATGAAGCAGGTGAGTGCAGACACAAAAGGGATTCTCGATTATAATTTTTGAATGCCGCCTATGTTACTGAATATTCAAGCAGCACAACTAAATTAGCAGTTTAGATAATACCGATCAAAAAAAATTCTTACGCCTATCACCCAGATCATTACTTTTGCGGATCGTTTCTGTTGCAAATCACATGTGCCAACGGTGAGGAAAAACAAACTAGGTTTTAGTTTCAATTGTTAATTGTACTTTAAAAGCTGGTCCCCAAAGCTCACAGTGCATTACTCTGCTATGCACCAACAACAGTTATAACCCAACCCTAATCTGAATGATCTTTTCTGTCGGACTCATCTCGCTAACATGTCCTCGTGTAACGTGTTCCCATACAGTTCCGGCTGGTCTACCAAGGGTCTCAGTCTTTCTCGTTGGCAACCGTGTGAACGGAAATCTACAGCCCGTGGTCGTAGGTTGGATCAGAGATGTCAACTCGAACACACTAAAGCAGTTTGTCGTCTCAGCAGCGACACTCCGGACAGGAGTAATGACTGTAAGTGCATTTTCGACATCTTCATTTTATTCAATTCGCAATGACTGTGTGATGTTCTCATTGAGGAGTGGGTAGCAGCCTCTGCGGTGGGGATATTGGTTACCTAAACGTCATCTGACTATGACGTGATAATCTTTTAGAATTACATGTATTAAATTTTCTGAGGCTACAGGTTTCACATAGGCTCATTCTATTTAATATATAACCTGCAATATTTCTGTTGCACCTCTTTGGTCTTTTCATTTTGGGAAATAGATTTTTATATCTAGTTAAAAATTTGTAAATTTTAGGTCCATTGGTATAAAAATATAAAACAGACGTTTGTGGTTTAACAATGTATGTTTATTTTCAAACATAGCATTAATGCAAAAATTTGGAAACTATTTTTAACTATAACCTAGCCAGTGATCCCAAAACTTTGATTTCTAATTGGATTATTTGGAAAATTGAATACTTAAGTAAAGCGTATGAATTGTTTTGCATTATTTTTTAAATGCAGTCGTTTTAGTTCATTTAAGAAAGGCCATGTTACAAAAAATTATATCACCTTAATTCAGGGGCATATAAATATTGTTGTTATTACTTTATTATCATTGTTTTTTAGAAGCTCTCTTCCCTGTCAAAATGATTTTATAAATGTCAAAGGGAAGGGAATGAAACTACATGATTTTATCTGCTAAACTTGGGGGTCTTAGTTACGGTCAGGATGAATAAGCAATAGTAAAATCTAGCTGAATTCATTGAAACATAGGTATCAGCCTTAGACGGGGAAGGTGGACATTTTTAGTATAGCTTATTACAACTTTGCCATCATGTCAGTCAAAGGAACAAATAGTGGTGGTGAGATATTATTTTCATTGCTTAACAATTATGTTGTGCTATTTACATTCTGTCGTAATTTACGACAGTGAGACTCGGGCATTGACTAGACCACAGCAACTGAGATAGGATTCATTAGAAGACTGTCAACGTTTTATTGACAAACAAGACCAAAGAACGAAAATGTTTTAAAAGAAGTAAAAACACAGTTAAATTTCTTCAGTGGAACGAAAAACACAGCAAACAAAGTTTTTTGGTCATGTCATGCGCATAGTTGAAAACACATTATTGCGACTAAAAAGATGAACGAAAACAAAACATCAACGATAATCTTTTGATCCATTTGAAGGTGGTCAGAGGTCTTTGACTTATACATGCGGTTTGGCATTTATTGGATGTTTAAAAGTTTTATTCCGCATTATTGTTTTCAACATTTCTACATAGTCAGTGTAGAGCTTTGTTTTTAATATCACCTTTCATACAAATTACCAAATATTTCCTGAAATGTATTCTCCTTAGTATGGCGAAGACAAAACAACGGCGGTCCCGACAACCTTGCCCTCCACCGACGAGTCAGTCCAGTTTGAGTACACGTACAACCAGGCTGAGAAAGTGTTCACCGCCCGCCACATAGGCAATGCAGTCAAGGTCACCGTTTCGCTGGCTGAGTTCCCCCCAACTGTGAAGGTGAATACAACAACGATTCTGTTGTAGATTACTCTCTTGCCGATGACTTTCAGTATATGTTCATAGTCACGTTTCTGTTCTAGACCACTGGCTTGGGCGATGACTTTCAATATAATTATTTTCATGCGTTAAACCCAAATACACCTTCAATACTTTAAGACCAATCTGGAAGTCTACAGCCCCCTCGGCTCGAAACAAGATCCGGATCTTCAACACCAACGTAAAGTCGGTCTGAATTTATGTCTCAGAAACGTGGCGCGTGACCAATTTGGGTACAATTCCAGACTATGTTATTCTCTATTTGTCTGCCTTACACCGAGAAGACATTGATTAATGGGGTAATTATAAGAATTAGGAAATGAAATATTCCTTAGCTAAATATTTTGTTCAAGGAACACTTTTTATAGAGTTTTTAACTGAAGGTGGATCACCAAAACAGAACGTCTTTTTGGTCTAAAAATCGAAGCAGATTAAACAACCCCAAAACAGAACGTCTTTTTCGTCTAAAAACCGAAGCAGATTAAACACAAACTTGTCTGTTATCTATAACAGCAGTATTTAAGTAAAGGGTACAAGCTGAAATAATTTAAGCTTTTTTTTTTTTTTTAATCTTTTGTCACATTCGAAATGTATTTCTTCTAAAAAATCAACATCATGTAAGAAGGAAAAAAACTTTTTTTAAACTCTTTTTCTACAAACATGAACTGCATAGAAATCTACAATTGATAAAAGCTGAACACCTGCCTTGCCTTGGTGTTTCCTCGTTGCAGGTTGAGTACTCTGCGGAGTACCAAGGCAAACTGTGCGGTGTGTGTTCCATCAGCCCAGAGAACTCAGGCGACGACCTGGTTCTTACAGAACAGCAGATCACGGATATCTCTATTGGACCAACGTGAGAACTTGTTTTCAGTCTCTAATTCAGTCTTAGTGACGTCGCACCCGCAGTTTATTGATGTTTCTATAAAGGTGCATATATTGTTAGCTTTAAATAATTTTGGAACAAATTGTGACAACAGTATTATGTTTAAAAATTGTGTATGATCTTAAAATGCAAAAATATCTTCAATGTTTAATTACTTATCACATCAATTCCTGTTGTTGCTAAACTTTGTTTCTCATTATAGGAGTAACTGAGGCATTTTAAAACATCAGTGATACTGTTTCGACACCCATCCTGGTACGAAAAATGTTGTGTTTTATGTTTTTGAAATGAATTTTACTTTTACTATATTTTAGATGTGTAGCACCACCTCTACCCACGGAACCACCCACGGAACCACCCACAGAACCACCTACACAGCCACCAACAGAACCACCTACAGAACCACCCACGGAACCACCTACAGAACCACCGACTGAACCACCAACTGAACCACCAACTGAACCACCGACGGAACCACCCACAGCCACCTACTGAACCACCTACAGAACCATCAACTGAACCACCCACAGAACCACCGACAGAACCACCCACGGAACCACCTACAGAACCACCGACTGAACCACCCACGGAACCACCAACAGAACCACCGACGGAGCCACCCACGAAACCACCCACAGAACCACCTACAGAACCACCAACTGAACCACCAACAGAACCACCCACAGAACCACCTACAGAACCACCCACAGAACCACCCACGGAACCACCCACGGAACCACCTACAGAACCACCAACTGAACCACCTACAGAACCACCAACTGAACCACCCACGGAACCACCACTTACTTGCACCATGTCTGGACCAAGCTCAGATAAATCTTATGATTACAGCATCACCGGATTCGGGAAGAAGGCAGCCGTCTTTGAGTATGATTGTAAATTCAAAATGGCAGCCATCTGTGACGATGCCAAGCGTGAGTAGCCTCCCGCGTTTTAGACAGATCACTGTAAACGCAGTTTTATTTCATTTGTTTTGGATGCATTATTTACATATTATTTGAATATCTTTTTTTAATGTTTACATACAGTTATATCAAATGATAATGGTTGTTAGATCTTTTTCTATATGATGCAGTATTTGAACAAAGGAATACCTGAAATAATTTATACGTTTTTATATAGTTTAATTATAATAAGAATAGTTAAAAGATACACCATCCTTAAGACTGCTTGACTTTCTGACTAAGCTCTTAATATGGGGCAACAGAAGAACAAAAACTCTGAGGCTACTGGCTGAGATAGGCGAGAACAGTTCCCGATGGATCTGGAGCAGAAGAAATGAGAGGGTGTTACATGAGGATTAAGAATACCCTAACTCTATGTTATCTAGAAACCCGATGAGTTTCTACACATAATAATAATAATAATA
>RQTK01000260.1:22497-41470 GCA_003991915.1 Elysia chlorotica
TAATAATAATAATAATAATAACAATAATAACAACAACAACAACAACAACAACAACAACAACAACAACAACAACAACAACAACAACAACAACAGTATGACTATAATAATATATAAATAATCATGACTATCTAGTTAAAGACTTGCCGTCCCTCCGAATTTCAAGCGCTGCTTCCCTCTATAAGTGTTGCTTATACTATTCGTTCGCTTTCATCGAACTGGGCGGGTCCACTCTATATCTCTAGGTGTTTCTTGTATTCACATATCCGGAACATTTGTTTTGCTCTACAGTGACCCCAGAGTCAGGACTGCCGTTTTTCCACGTTTTCCTGGTTGGTAACCGCGTCAGGGAAGTCCTTCAGCCTGTGGTTACCGGATGGGTGCGAGACAGCACGAGCGGTGCCACAAGGAGGTGGATGGTTACCACGACAACATTGGTCAGATCGGCCTTCATGGTGAGGCAGTCGAGTTGCCTAGAACATCAATTGTGCACGAAATCGTCAGCCTTTTTTTTTTCACATGTTTTTTCGGGGGGGGGGGTAATTTATAGACATTTTATCGTGTTCATTTTTTAATGAAAAATATTTTCAAGCATTAATTTAACTGTTTTTCCCTTCAGTGTGGTGGTATTCATGATAACGTCTAGAGGCGTGTTTGTGCTAATATAACCCTTTTTGTTTAGCACGGATCCGATGCAACTCTTTAAAATTCTCTTTCTGGAAATAAAATCTGGTCTGATTCATGTCCAAACTGATCAATTGTTACAAAAATGTATATTTTGCGTTTTCTTTGTGCCTTGTTCGCAGATTGGTGAATCCCCTTCCACGTCAAGGCTGGTCCGGGCGCCGTACACTGACGCGGATACCCAGTTCGAGTTCACCATAGAGGAGCCACGCACGCTGGTGGTCCGACACATCAAAGATTACGTAAAAGCCACAGTGGCCATGGCCAGTTTCCCGCCCACCATCACTGTAAGCATTGGCACTAGCTCCATAGAACAAAAAATCCTGTACAACATTAAATTTTTTCCATAAGCCAGCAATACATCCACAAGACTGGGCTAAAGTTTTTGACTTATTCATGATATTAAGTTTAATAATAAACTTTTAAAAATGTGATTCCTGATCTGATTACCTTTCCATCCCGACCCTAACTTAATTATTACAATGCACGTGTTCAACGTATTTCAGGTGAATATTACTGTTTAACTAAAGATGTGGAGTGTATAAGCCATATGCATGCAATGGTGGTCAGTTTCTGTGTTTGGTTGCTTCCACAGGTGGAATACTCGGCAGAGTACAAGGACAAACTGTGCGGTGTGTGTTCCTTCACTCCTGAGAATGATGGAGACAGACTGTCTCTCACTTCAGAACAGATTGATGACATTTCTCTGGGACCCAAGTAAGCGAGAAGAGCATTGTGGTTCTGTAGCCACAACATGCTAGTTTGATTTTAATGTAGTATCTGGCAGTAAAATGATTGGTTAATTTTTTAACTGGATGCAATTCATTGCATAATGTCAAATGGGACTTGGACACACTCATCATGTCTGTGGTTGATTTCGTTTCATATGAGACGGAGCGCCACTTGGTTATGTTAAATTTATTTGTGTTCTAAATCTGATTCAAGTTTATTAACGTGATAGCTACATCAACCCCTTGCTTAGCAATATTGTGCCCCAAATACATGTTTGACTTAACCTGATACGGAATGCTCAGCAATCATGATTTAAAAGCTTTGTTGAGATCCGTATATTTCTATTTTATCTTTTTGGTGTGAACACAAAATCAAGATCCGATTGTTTTCAATAAACAAAAATCCACACTTTTCAATAACAACTCCAAATCAAAACAGCCTTCAGTGATTCCCATCACTTTCACATGGTGTTTTTCGCTTGAAGGTGCACACTGCCACCTGGTGTGACGGAACCACCTACGGAACCACCTACAGCAGCGACAGCACCACCCACTGAACCTCCTGCCGAACCGCCCATCACCTGCACCATGTCGGGCCCAAACTCTCCCAGCGAGTACGCGTACAACATCAATGGTTTCGGCAACCAGGACGCCATCTTTAACTATGACTGCAAGTTCAAGCTGGCCACCATTTGCGAGAATGCACCGTGTATGTATCCCATCGCAGTCAACCTTTTTTTTTTTTTGAAAAAGTGATGGTTATGGTAGTGCTCAGATGCTTCTCAAACGGTGTTAGAGAGGGTGGTTCCTACATAATTATTAGTGAAATTCTGTGATATCAGGCTTAACTTTTACTAATTTTTACGAAGTCTCCACAGACTACAAACAATCTAACATCTACTAAATCTATTGTTTATGCTGAAAAGTGAAAAAAAAATTACTGAACTTAAAATAATATAATTTCTCTTTTGCCAGTGCCACCTGGTTTGGGACTGCCCAAGTTCCACGTCTTCCTGATCGGTAACCGCCTGAGAGGAAACCTGCAGCCTGTCGTTGTCGGGTGGATCCAAGCAAGCAACGGAGCCAAGAGGCGTTGGATGGTCACCTCAGTGACTGCAGCCAGGTCCATGTTTATGGTGAGCCTGGCCTGCCTATCTTATGTAGCACGATTGAGTTCTACTTTTGGGATCTACCTAAGTTAAGTTGATTAAAGTATTCCACAAGTTGATAAAACACAATGTTTCCAGCTGACCCTAGCCTCTTATGTAGTGCGGTTGAGTTAAACTTCTACCTAAGAAAAGTTGATATAAAACACAATGTTCCCAGCTGACTCTAGAAAGTTCATTATAAAAGATACTCGAGAAAGTTGAAACTTTAAATGTTTAATAACATGTTAAACCCACCTTAACCCACACCACGCTCGTGCTTCTCTGTGTCCACAGTATGGTGAAACCCCCGCCGACTCTCGGGCAATGCGTGCGCCATTCACCGACCCTGACATGGAAGTAGAATTTACATTTGATGACAGCCGCACTCTAGTCGTCCGTAATCTCAAGAATTACGTGAAGGCCACCGTCTCTCTATCATCCTTCCCTCCCAACATTGAGGTACTAATTACTCTATTCTGAAAGGAGCACTTAATTATCTTATTCTTTCTCGTCCTTTAAAAGTTTAGTTGATAGTGTATGTTTTACTTCATGACATTATTTTGGTAACAGGAATCCCAAAATAATTTTATTTCTACATAAAAGGTTTCTTTATAAATTGCTTTTCCCATAACCCACTTAATGTAAATATGACGATTTAGTTAGCTATAAAAGATTCCTGCATGTTGTTTAGATACCGAGAAGAATAGTTCTAGACGTTTCTGCTTCACTGATCCCCTACCCAGGTTGAATACTCAGCCCATTACAAGAACGCGCTCTGTGGTGTCTGTTCTGTCGCACCGGAAAACCCCGGAGACCACCTTAAACTGACAGATCAAGAGATCACAGCTGTATCCATGGGAGAGAGGTACACAATGTTTGATATGCTTCATTAAGAGTTAATCGAAATTTCTCTTTTTATAACCTAATTTTTTCTTCTAAAAAGTAGTAAATATAACTATTTTGCTATAAATTATTAATCCAACGTTTAGTTGAAAACGAATGGCAACCAGTTTAGAGTAGCACATTGTAGATGCAAAGAGTATTACAATTTTTCAAACGAATTATACAATGTTTATTTTTATTTTACATCAGACCTAAACTTCTATCCATAGGGTAAATTCTAAAATAGAAGACCTGATTTTTTTTAGTCGTAAACCATGATGTTTGAACAGTTTTATTCAAAGATGACATATTTTTTTTAAAGACATTCTCTCTTAAGTGAGACGTCTGAAAAAAGAGGCTACTACTATTATTTTGAGTTAATTAAATATTCACGATTTTACAATTGTTGACGATTTCTTTAAAAAAAATTTTTCTGTTGCTACAGGCTATAATAAAAGTAAAATAAAGACACGTTTTGACTATTTCTTAATCGTAAAACTCTTTATTCTAAGATGCACACCAGCGCCAGGAACACCAACGGAACCTCCCACAGAACCACCCACAGAACCACCCACAGAGCCACCAACGGAACCACCAACTGAACCACCAACGGAACCACCCACAGAGCCACCCACAGAACCACCCACAGAACCACCCACAGAGCCACCAACGGAACCACCAACGGAACCACCCACAGAGCCACCCACAGAACCACCCACAGAACCACCCACAGAGCCACCAACGGAGCCACCAACGGAACCACCCACAGAACCACCCACAGAGCCACCCACAGAACCACCCACAGAACCACCCACAGAACCACCCACAGAACCACCCACAGAACCACCCACAGAACCACCCACAGAGCCACCAACTGAACCACCAACTGAACCACCAACTGAACCACCAACGGAACCACCAACAGAACCACCCACTGAACCACCGACTCTTCCACCAGCGCCCCCAATCACATGCACTATGGTTGGTCCAAACACCCCCACTGAATACGAGTACATGCTGACAGGTTTCCGCGGTGTGCCCTTCAAGTTCGATTATGACTGCAAGTTCCAAGTGACTACGCTTTGCAAGAAAGCCGAAGGTAATTCCCCAATTCTTAACAGTTTACGGTAAACTCTGTTCGCTTAAAAAGGGCGTATGTTATTTACGCTTTCATTCCAAACGTTATAATTTTTGTTTAACATTTGAGCTTCGTAAGAATGATTTAATGTATTTGGATTCTTAGGAGTAGGCAAACTGTGAGAACATTTTTTTATATGAGAAACGGAAATATATTGGATTTTAAACAGTTAATTTTATCAGCACAGGGTCGTTTTGTCACTGCACTTGAAAGTAGTCGATTGCTTTTGGGGGATTTATCTGCTCCATGACTCTTCTTTTTAATTCTTTCTTGGAAACCATACACATATCAGTATCATAATTGGTTCCAGTCTTTTTATATGCAATTTTTGTCCATTAGTGCCGAAAAGTCATGAGTACTAAATAGAAATTTAGGACATAATTTACTCATTTTTTTGTGTTGATAATGGTACAATGATTCTAGTAATCGTTAGAATAGAATATTTAGATTTCTTATAGCATTGCTGCAGAAGAAACTCTATATTACTTTATATTTAAGGTTTAGGAAGCTCGTTGTTGAAGAGTTATTTGATTTGTTTTACGTCATCTGGGTTTCCCGAAAGATCCTTATGGTGATCGGCATTCGAACCGCGCAACGCAATGCCACCGATTGTGATATCTTTCATTGTTATTGGTTAAGATTCGAACAGCAATTGACTGCGCTTTTTAGCAACCCTCGTGGGAGAAAATCAATATCTTCCATTTTTATAGCTTTTCATTCTTTCATTTTGAGATTAGAGTAGCGGACCTTAGGCTTGTCAATCCAGAGTTCTAACCAACTGAGCAAATCGATGCCTTCCATTCCGACAGCCTTCCACATACAACCAGCGGTCTCTTACCGTGTTCTTTCTCTTCTCCCACACTCCAGCACCTGCTGGCCTGCCAGAGTTCAGCCTATCGATGGTAGGGGATCGAGAAGAAGATGGGACGCTCCTCCCTGAGGTAGAGGGTTTGATCAAGGACTCAGCCGGGAACAAGAAACGGTTCACAGTGACACCCCAATTGCTCAAGAAATCTTCCTTCGTGGTATGCTAGCAATCTTTTTTTTTAGTATTACTTCCTTTAAGTTTGTGAAAGAACTATGTTTGGAGACGAAGGAACCAAGCTGAGATTCGAAACTCGAATTTCTTGCCTGCTAATCAAGAGCACTACCTCCTGAGCCATTTGGCATTCCCGTAGTACGCTATTGTCGATTGGCAAATGTTACAAAAGGCGGATACAAAGGACACAACCTATCAGATGCCCCGGTGCGCCTACTAAAATGAATGATATCTGATCTTGTTACCTTTGGTCATTCTGAGTTGAGCTGCTTTCAAGAAGCCAACGCCATTTACACTAAACAGTGAAATGGTGCCGCACATCTTTTTTTTTAAGACTTAAAGATCGAAATGTCCTGGCATTGTAAAAACAAGTCATGGTAAGAATAGCAATAATTGTAGGCTCTAGTAAGACGCCACGGCTATTTCACTATTAGCTTCAAGCACAGGTAGGTAGAAGTTCTGTAATGGGTCGTTGCTTAAATTTTAAAATTTGAATACTACATGGATCCCACCATGATGCAAACCTAATATTCATGATAAATATCGTACTTTATGTGTCTATCCTAATATAATTATCTCTTTCTGTGTGTGTGTGTGTGTGACTCTCTCTCCCTCTCCCTCTCTCTCTCTCTCTCTCTCTTCTTTCTTGATCTCTTTTATACAAGACCCCGATCAGAGACTGGAGTTCACATTCCCAGAGCCCAAGACGATCCTCGTCCGTCACTTGGACGGTTATGTGCAGACCAAAATCTTCCTTGCTAAAGACGCCCCTCCACGTATCTCGGTAATACAATACACCTGGTGATAGCATAATGTATTTCTCTGTGAAAACGAAGACGTTCAAGTATGGTTTATAGTGAGTCTAATGTTATTATGTAAATGATTATGTTAGGAACTTTATAAAACAATTACATAATATATACAATAAGTATTCTATGTTAACCCAGCCGAAGAACTTTTTCAATGGAATTCAAATGAAATTGGCATGAAATAATTAACAACCATTTAAAGTGACAGTTTTTGTAACTCCTTTCCAAAATCGCCAACCTAGCGGTGACAGATAGTAAATGTGTGAGGGAACAAAGTAAACAATATCTTTAAAGAGTTACAAGTATGGTTTCCACCATATTAACATTATTTATCTTTTACGGGAGAGACACTTTGAGCATACTGTACATTGTTATATACCTCTCCACCTCTCTCTTTCTCTCTCTCTCTCTCTTCTCTACCTCTTCCCCTTATCTCTCTGTCTATCTCTTCTCTCTCTCTCTCTCTCTTCTATCCCATTTCTCTCTTACTCTCTCTCTCTATCTCTCTCTCTCTCTCTCTCTCTCTCTCTCTCTCTCTCTCTCTCTCTCTTGGAAGAACGAAAGTAGAACAAACTGCTGACTGCCCCCCGCTATTCTATTCTCCAACCAGCTGGAGTATTCCGCCGAGTACCAAGACACGCTGTGTGGCGTGTGTTCTTTCGAACCGGACGCCCCTGGTGAAAGAGTAGACTTGGACTGGACTGAAATCAAGGATATCTCCATTGATTTTATGTAAGCATAATGCATTTCTTTCTTCATTATGTGTTTTTTGTTTGTTTACTCAATTTTGCTAGTCATACCGGAACTTTGCTTAATTAATGGATCCACTACTTGCTGACTGTTACATTGCGTGAATGAAGGTGTTCAACCGTGCAATTAAAAATCTGTGGTATTCAAATCAAATCAATGTTATTCTTGCGATCATAGGTATGAAGGGCAGGTGCCCCATAAAGCTTGTTGATGAGTGATATGAGGAAACATTGGATTATAAGTGTTTCAACTTGAAAGGGGGAAAGCGTATGTGATTTACCTTACCCTTAACTACTTTGTTGGCTTTTGTATTTACCGAAAAAAACATCAAAACCTTAAAGCACATAAGGATTCAAAATTAAAAAAAAAATACAGCATTTATTAATTTCACAAACATACAATGACCAACAACACCAAAAATCCGTTTTAAACCACAAAGGCTATTATCTATGTCCAAGATTAAGCACCGCTGCACAATGCCCACCTGTTTCAGGTGTGTGCCGAAGACCCCAGAGCCAGAGTGTGGCGAGGACGTCGTGAACGTGTGTACCTCCCTCAACACTCTCTGCAACGTACCGAAAGTGAGTCTTCCTTGTCTTCCTATGATTAAGTCAAGATATAAGACATACATAAGTAAACGCAATCGAATAACCATGAGTTGTGAATTATTTTCTCGTGAGCATGGACTGACATGAGTTCTCATGTTCAAATGAATGTCAATGTTTAATGACTTGTATTCATCATGAAATATGGATGGAAAGAAATGAGCATTTTGATTATGTCAATAGCATATTTTTAAAATATTCCAAAAGTATATTTATGATATTGAGTATTATTTTTAAGTGGATATTATGAAAATATCTAAAGGAGAAAAAAGTTTGGAAATAATGTATGTATCATGTTTATTTATATTTTGCATAATAAATGCTGCCTTTGTTAACCGCCCCGATGCTACTATTCGGTTGATTTTATCTGGTCTGGAACTCTGCATCTGATTGTATTCACTAACCGCAGCCATTTTTATCGCCCCCAGGAGAGCTGCGAGGAGGAGCTGTGCGGCACAGGTCTCAGCGTGTGTGAGTACCTCGCCACAGAGACGTTCAGTGAATGCGTCCAGGGGTCGCAGCTCCGGGCCTTTATCAACGAGCAGATGTGCGATGATGGTGAGCACAAACAAATCTTCTTACATGTTATCCTATTGAGCGTTCTCTCTCTCTCTCTCTCTCTCTCTCTCTCTCTCTCTCTCTCTCTTTCTCTCTCTCTTTGTCTGTCTATCCATCTATCTATCTGTTTATGCATCTATTTCCATATCTATCTATCGATCTATCTACCTATGTGACGATCTAACTACCTATTGAAGAAATATTTCTTAGGTTTGTAATAAAATTGTTTTTGTACTCTGAGATCTGACGTGATAGAACGAATTAAGGTTCAGTCAATAGGTCCATTAGGTCTTGAGTATAAATGCATGTTCTCCCCTACATCTAACTCGCCAGACTGGGGAGAGGTGATTTTTAATTAATTAAATACTTTACGGATGTTTTACCTTATTGCATTATATTTTGTATCTAACCACATCACCAGGTATCTTTACTTAACCAGAACCGTACTTGAAGCTCTGACGTGTATCTGTAGCGTGCAGAAAAACGAGGTTCGCGTTACAAGGTCGCCGGTCGCTGCTATAGGTGACTAATTGCATATTCTCCCTACATCCCACACGCCAGACTGCGGAGAGAACATGGAATTCAAATACACGATGCGCGGCGCCCAGCCGACCTGCATGGAACCGTTTGCAAACCCAAGATCTGGCGAGAGTGCTGACGATGACCTGACCTTCACGTGCGTCTGTTCTGAAGGCTTCATCCTCAGTGGGGCTACCTGTGTGCAGGAGACGGACTGTGGCTGCAACATGCCTGACGGCTACAAGCCAGTGAGTTCCAACCTGATATGATGCGCACTCTGGTCGGATGCATTTTATGTTAGAGTGGGTTTTTAATTAATTAACTTGACTTGCTTAAGGCTTTTTGACAGAAATATGGACCGATTTCGCAGGCTTATCTGCGGTGAAACCCACCCACTCGTGTCGATTTTATTCAACTGTTTAGAGCTTATTAAAATTTGATTTTGTGCTAATTATTATCCGACAGTCACTGAACCGCACTGGTCTTGTGGTTTACTTCAAAAAGCAGAATAAATATACATTATGTTCACATTCTTTTTTCAAAGATTTAAAAAAATATAAAAATTGCCAACTCACTTATCTGTAGGTAATTATCGGCTTTTCACATTTATTGGGAAGGAAATTTGAATACGGCAACATTAAACAATTTGAATGTTAGATTATAGTTTATCTGGTTGCTTATAGTAGTTCTAGAGGAATGAAAGCTTATGGCGCTAATGTGGAACCGTCGGAAGCAAACACCCCTTGTAGAAATGAAAGCCTGTGGCACGAATGTGGAGCCATCTGAGCAAACACCCCTTGTACTCGTGTCCCCAGCCTGGTCTGAGCTGGCGGTCCGCGGACTGCGGCACCATGTACACATGCGAGGGCAAGGATGTGGTGCTCGGCAAGCCCGCCCCTTGCGGCGCCAACACCGAGTGCCTGGCCTCTGACAAGGGACCCGTCTGCCAGTGTCTGTCGGGCTTCCTGGGCAATCCAGACGTGCCCCAGGGCTGCCAGCCAGGTGGGTGCTTCACCTTCTTCTTAATAAATAAACACCTACTATCTTACGCAAAAAATTATGGCTTTTGCTGGAACGACATTTTTCCTCACTTCCAGATAAAGAAACAATGTCCTTATTCTATCAGTATGAACAAACAATCACCAAAGTTATTATATTGTTCAATGTTAATTCATGTAAATCATCATCGTGGTCAAATTCATAAGACTTGGGGTGTTTGAGCCAATCTTATTTCCCGCGTGGCCATCCTTATCAAATATACCATTGTCAGTGTTGTATTCATTGCCAATATCATATAGCTCCTATTCTCTTGGTTATTAAGCCTAGCCATAATGAGGACTATCCTCATCAATGTCGTCATCAATGTAAACTGATCATCCTCAGAACTTTTCTCCGTCGCTAACAGCATACTGAATGCCTTTTGTTACCTCCTATAATTATAATCTTTGTAATGTAGGCACAGAGGAGCCCGAGAACGGCCAGACTTGCTATGACTACTTCTTCCCTGACGGTTCTAGTGAGGAGAGATGCGCGTGTAACGAAGGCTACGTTTCCAACTGCGACACTTGTGAAGGTTTGTGAACTGTCAGGTAGACTGGCACTAGTAAAATGGTAGATGCTGCAGCGGAAGAAGCGGTACCCTAACTAGAGATTAAAAAACTGTCTAGCAACAATACGAAGTAAAAAAAAAAACAGAAGTAAACAAATATTGTCACTGGAGCTTCAGATAGATCGGTCGATAATATTCAGGACTGGCTAGCTATGCCAGGATCAAAAGTTTAATAACAGTTGGGTTCCCCTTCTCTATGTTATTTTCTTCGTACAATTTAGGAGACGTATAACTAATGAAAGATTACAATTTATGTTTTTGCAAAGCCATCGTTGTAACCCTCCATCCACACCAGCACCGTGCATTTTGTGTAAAAATTGATACTTTAATATCTGCAGGGTGGTATCCTCTGTGGCAATATTTTCATTTAAACGTAACATTTTCTTTCACTCCACGCTCCAAAATTAGGGATTTTAGCAAAGGGAAAAACGATTGGGTTTATAATGCCTTGTCATTGCAGATGTACCAGTGTGGTTCTTTCCTCAACATAGAAATGAAATGTTGGTGTTTCATAAGAAATATACGGGGTAAAATAACTAAATGACACCTGAAATAGAATTTTTTGCAAAAAGATTAGTATTATCAGAATCCATAATAGGTGTTACTTTAAACCTTATCAACTTTTTAATATCGAGAAGGGCCCCTGTAAAAAAGCCAAGTCCCTTCTACAAATGTTTAATTCTAATCCTGTCCAGATATTGACGAGTGCAAGGAGGGCCTGCACGACTGTGACCTGGCCGAGAGACACTGTGTGAACGAGCTAGGCGGCTTCAGATGCGAGTGCAAGGCTGGACTCGCGGAGAAGGGCGACGAGTGCCAGGGTAAGTCCTAGGTAAAGGAAAGGCGCTCTGATCGAAGACACCAGATGTTTCAGATAGTCTCGGCTCTGATTGAGGACACCAGATGTTTCAGATAGTCTCGGCTCTGATCGAGGACACCAGATGTTTCAGATAGTCTCGGCTCTGATCGAGGACACCAGATGTTTCAGATAGTCTCGGCTCTGATCGAGGACACCAGATGTTTCAGATAGTCTCGGCTCTGACCAAAGACACCATATGTTTCAGATAGTCTCGGCTCTGACCAAAGACACCAGATGTTTCAGATAGCCTCGGCTCTGATCGAGGACACCAGATGTTTCAGATAGTCTCAGCTCTGACCGAGGACACCAGATTTTTCAGATAGCCTTCGCTCTGACAATATAATAATATGGTTGATACACAATTACTGGGCGCTAAAAATATATGTATATAGTTTAAAGCTAATTCATAAGCTCTAACAGTAGATCGTGGACAAAGAATGGGCGCTCTGACAGTACAATATGGTTGATACATGGTTAATAGGCACTAAAAATATACCTTTTAAAATCAGCTAATAAGCGCTTGTAGTAAACCAATTTAACTCCAACAATATAACGATAATATTGGATATAAAAATATACAGTATAGTGTTAATAAGCAATAGGCACTCTAACAATGCATCGTAGATAAACAATACAAGCTTTAAAATCATCAATTAATTATATGCGATTTAACAACCATTCTCGGTGCAAAGGCATTAGGACTGTTCTCTAATAAAGAAAGTTCTAGTTAAATGATATTCACTGAACAGCACCTATATCTTTGATATACAATGAAATAGGCTCTCTAGTAGCTACGTAATATTTGGTGTCGTTGCAATTCAAGGGTAAGTTTGTTTTGATTTGACATAACCTTCGCAGATATAAATAAACAATACTTATAATCTGCCCACCGTTTGTTTACAGACATCAACGAATGTGTTGAGAAGACTTTCACCTGCGGCGATCACCAGGCATGCGAGAACACCTATGGTGGCTATGACTGCATCTGCTGTGCTGGCTTCAAGTGGGATTCAGATGCCAACGGCTGCGTGCGCGACGAAGTTGGTGAGTTCAGATTGACAGCGGGCGTGTAAACATTCTGAGGTGTTTTCTGTATCCATCGTGATAGAGTATTTTTTTTTCCTTATGTTTGAATGCAGCAGCTTTTCTTTGCCTCTTTATTTTTTTTTTTACTTTCTTCTTCTCCTTCACTCTGTCTGTTTCTCTCTTTCTTTCTCTCTCTCTCCTTTTATTTCCCTCAGTCTCTCTGTCTCTCTCCCCCTCTTTCTCTCTCTCTCTCTCTCTCTCTCTCTCTCTCTATCTCTCTCTCTCTCTCACCATTCCCTTTACGTCTCCCCATCCCCACCCTCTGGTACCAACAGTCAGTTGGTGTCACAAGAGTTTCATGAAGTTTCCTGGTCGCCTTCCGCAGGTTTCCCGACCCTCCCGGCAGATCCTCAGTGCTGCGCTGTGTGCTCCCCTGCGGAGCTGTGCGAGGCGTCCACCTTCCACCCAGAGCCCTACTGCTACAACGGGCAGGAGCAGTACGCAAGCTTCCTCAAGCTGTACCAGGTAATCGCCACACTCTGGCCCATCGGACCCAGCTGCTAGGATGCGTGGTTTCTAATCAGGAGGTCCCAGATTCAATCGCTTGTTTTTCACTGGGTAGCATGGGCGTCATCTGCATATCGCAGTCGGTACCAGGCTGGGCTCAAATATTATTGGACTGTCAACCTACGCCTGTGATTTGCTAAACTAACTTTTAACTCTATACATGTTCGTGTGAAAATTCGCTTCAAGAGAAGCTTAACTTGGAAAGTAGTCCTCTCTTTCAAAAAAAATAAATAAATAAATAAAGAACCACAGGGCAACACGTCATCCATTCACCGAAGGAAATTGTAGAAAACGTATTTTCTTTATGACTGCGTCAGTCTTTCTTTGTTTCTTTTGCTTTCAAACTACCAAAATGGTCCTTTCTGTTTGTTCTATTCCAATTCTACGTGTATTAGTTTGTAAGTCCGCACTCTCCTTTATATATTAATATTGTCACCATCTATTAGTTTGAACGTCTATGCCTTTCGTTCTATTTACCTATCATTGTCCTTCGCTCATCTCATTTATAATGTTAATGTGGTGTTTTAGTTCCCTCATCACCGTTCTCTCTCGCAATGCCCCCGTCACCTCTATTTCTTTTGTGTCTTGTTTTTTTTCTTCTTGCCGTAACAGTTGTTGTTTGTTTGATTAGCTGAGTTTTGCAGGTGCTATTTTTACGTATGCATGCTTTAGTCTTCCTTCTCATTGTTTGATCCATCTGTCATTTTTATTTAACCGCAATCTGAGATTTTTTTAATTGGCAATTCAAAAGTGTTCAATTATTGTTCTCTTTTTTACTTTTAAGTCTTAAAAAATGTCTGTATGTTTGTGCTCAATGTCAAATTGTTTTCATTTCTGTCATTCACCTAAGAAGTTTCATATATGCACGTTTCATTTTGCACATACTTGCAATGTATCTCCACACACCGCCAGATGAGATGTATCTACAACCTGGAAATGAACAGAGACCACATTGAGAAGGGAGAATGCTCAGGCGAACCCGTGACTACCCCGGCACCAGGACCAACATCACGTGAGTTGCATCGTTAGGCTGGCTCTGGTGGCGGGACGAGGACAATTTATTCTCACATAGGGAAACATAGAATAGAAAGCATTGAGAAGATTGATAAAATGCATTGCTTGTACTAGGTCTATTTCTAGTGTTTCTCCTTTTTAATCGGCATTTATTATCTTTTTTTTCCTGGACGTCACGCCCTAAGAAATCTCAAACGTCTTCTATATTCTGTGCCCTTTTCTAACTGTTAAATTTGTGCGTATGCAGCCAAATAGAAGTTTTAACGTATTTATAACACGCTTCTTTCAGCTTGATTTTAAAAAATGTAATGTGAAAAACAAAACTTAAGGCGAATAGTCTGGTGATGAAACCGTTCCTTCTTAAGTGTTAAGAATAAGCTTTTGAAAGAAGTTACTAAACAATACCTTGACATAACTAAAAGGAAACAAAATTACATGTACTTCCATTTTCTATCGTTGTTTTGTTTGCCTTTTTTATGAGATGATAATTATGTTAGATACTAATTGGCTCCCATGTTTTGTATGTATGCCCACAGCACCTGGTGGTGGCGGAGGTCTTGGCGAGTGTGAGAATGATGCTGTGTGCAACATTCCACCAGCACCTCCTGCTTCACAGCTTCAAGGTAAAGAAGTTTTACTATGTGAACTTTTAGTTGTCGAACAAAATATTCCATCTACATGTATAATTCTCGTTCACAGCTGCAATGTAAATGATTTTATGAGAGTTGGAATCTAGTATTATTGTACAAGCATTTCATCGTTGGTTCTGTCTCAATGATTTAAGACGAAAACTTTATATCTTTCTGCAGTTGCCCCAAAAGTCCTAAAACACATCATCTTTTAAATAATGTTTCCCAATTTTCTAATGTGAAACTACTGTTGTACTCAGCAATGTTTAAATAAAAATCCTTATTTTGCCCCACTGAGTTTCTGATTGAATTTCGCCTCCTTTCAGGCAAGGTTTGCGGACCCGGCCCAGACGGCGCTGAGGTGACCTACCCCAGCTACTGCGACATGGTCAAGGCGGTGTGTAGGATGGGCCACGGCCCCGCCAGCTTACCCACAGACTCCAACATCAAAGCCAAGGCTGGGGCCTGCCCGTCTGGCCCGACCACACCCGAGCCCACAGATCAGCCAAGTAAGCCCACTGTGCAGGTCCCATGTGCTTGTAGCAATTGTTAAGTTCTTTTTTACCTTATGGATCCGTGTACATCAACTAATGGTAGACTTTTAAGTGTCAAATTTAGATGTATTTCAAGAGAGTTCTCAATATTTAAATAAATTAATCGGAGAGGCACTTGTGGAGCTACTTCACTCGCCATGTGGCTATTAACAATACTCACATTTTACAGCCAGAATTATATCGTGAGCTAGCTAGAGCCTATATGCCACAGCCAGATATTGATCTTGTAAGTTCGACCTGACTAATGCAGTGATGTGCACCAGTAACACCCAATCTCCTTTGAATGTGTGAACCCTCAGTTGGCGAGCCTTACTTCGGACCATGGACCAAGTGGAGTCCATGCGAACTCCAGGCCTCGTGCGGTCTGGGTCAACAGACACGGAACCGTGACGTGGCGCAAGGTGACGGCAAGACCAGGCCAGCCGAGGCTTGGGAAGTCAGGGAAGACAGGCACTGCTACAAAGCTTGCCCGCCCACCGATGGTCAGTACTGAGCTAAAATGAATTTGGTAAAAATCTTGGTAGATTTCAGGAAGACCAAGTCATAGTTATTGTGATCTGGTATACCTAAATAAATATAAAACACAACAATAATGAACATTAATATTACATGAAAAATGTACATGAATATTTAAGTTAATGTAAAGATCTTGATAGAAAAATAGGAAGGTCAAGCCATGTGATGATGAGTTAAGAAAAAAATCGAAATAGAACGTTAAAGAGCATTAATCATAATACGATTATGGCTTTAAATATACATATAATTATATCACAGTATATGGAAATCAAGTCCATTCTGCAAATTTGTTTCCTACTATAGTAATAGCGAAAGTTAACTAATTCACAGGAAATAATTGAGATGCCATTTATATGTAAGTGGATACTGAAAATTGTGTGGTAGTAATTTCAGACTCTATAGGTCATTAAGTATAAACAAATTCTAGTTTATGTCTATTATAAGATCAAATTAAACTACGATAGTAAGTAATTTCACACTTTGGGATCCGAATGTCCCTTTTCGTTACGATTGGTACATAGTTTATCTAGAGGAACACGGTATAGTGTTTGTTTGATTGTCTGCTCTTGTTACGATAAGTGAATGGTTGATACAGATACACATTATGTAGTGTTTGATTGTCCGCTCACCTGTGCAGATCCGGACGGCCACACCTGTCCGAGCCGAGCAGTGTGCCAGGGCATCGTGGACCCAGTGTGTGGCTCCATCGGGCCCGGCTCCGCCCAGACCTACCGCAGTGACTGCGAGCTCAACGTGATGGCGTGCGAGAAGAACCGCTTGGCCCGCATGCTCTACAAGGGCGACTGTTTGCCTGATGATGGTACGCTTCACTTTACTGTAAATGTAGAAAGCTATGCCCCCTCCCCCCTCCCCTTGGCTTGAAAGACGTAACTATTCTAAATCTTTAAATAAATGTTACTTTCTCCGTGCAATTAAATTGTACATATGGTGCTTAAAATGTGATGTTGATGTTTTTATAACTGCATTTTGCCTTAGCTACATTCTTAACTGTTCAGACACCAGGTATGCCAGACCAGTCGCTGGTAAATGTATTTTGTCCTAGCTACATTTTCACTGTTTGGACTCCAGGTACACCAGACAAGCGACTATTAAATGTATTTTGTCCTTGCTAAATTCTTCACTGTTTGCACTCCAGGTACGCCAGACCAGCGGCTGTTAAATGTATTGTGTCCTAGCTAAATTCTTCACTGTTTGGACCCCAGGTACGCCAGACCAGCGGCTGTGCGAGACAGGCCCGCGCAGCGAGCTAACGCGGTACAATTCCACCCAGGACGACTGGCAGTGTATCGGCCCCGTGGTGGACATCAGGAGCTGCGGCAACATGCAGTGCCATGGAGAGGCGGGGACCTGTTGTCGTGGGGTTGAGTATGAAAACCTGCACGTCAAGCTCGAGTGCATCAACGCAGCCAAGACCAAGGTCGTGGAGGAAGGCCATGTTGTAAGTTCTGGCTTATCTCTCTTAGCCCTAGTCCTCTGCCTTCTATAACAGTAGGATTACTATTCCAAGCGGCGCACGTTACGGTTATGTTGCGCATAGAAAGTGAAGTTTTATACTCAACCAATGCTGTTGATTAAGACATTGAAGTGGGTTTTTTCTTATAAAGGACATTGATAAGAAGACAATAATACGTTAAAAGAATTGAAACGTTTAGGTAACCGGTAATATGGTGAATAGATTTCACAACCATCATTTGGAATGGCGAAAATTTGATTCATAATCTAATTTGTTAACAATTCCTAAGTTATCCTACTCGACATTAATTTTTGCGTTTCTGTTCTGTATGGTTAGGGTCCGAGTTCTTTGTCTTAAATATACAAAATATTTTTACAATTGTCAGTTTTTTTTTAAATATTTGTTTCATTATTCTTAAAAAAAAAATCAACTCTGGTAACTGCACTAGTATTTTCTATTTTACTATACCAAGAAATTGTATTCGCTCTTGTATTTCTCCACTAGTTACTCGTTGATTTTAACATGACTATCTTTCTCTCTAGTATTTCTCCGCCACCAAATGCGAGTGTGTGACACCAGAGCATGGAGGTTAAAGCACACTGGAGCAACTTACCGACTGTTCTAAAGAACGATGGATCATAATATGATTGCACCCGTTTATACTGGAAATCTTGCATGGCATGAACAATTATTTGTTTTACCATGCTCCCGTGGAGTTATCCATAAAAAGAATGTGGACTATGACTTATATCAACAATAAAAAGAATGTATTTTAAGAAATTATAAACAAAGCCGTCGTGTTTTTTGTCCTAGGTAATGAAATATCACTATTATTTTTCGTTAGTTAATATTTCACAAATCCGTAAATTCGGTGCATTACTCTTTAAGTCTAAGCAATTAAAGTTGCGTTAGCTCAGAAATAACATGTTCCAATTCGCATGAGGTCGTCTCTCATTTGTCATATTACCCAGCTGCGATTAATAAAAAGACAAAACAAAAAGAAAAACACACACAAAAAACACCACACACACACTTAAACGTAAACATCTAATGTAAGGAAAAAGTCCATGTAAATCTGTGAACAGCCACAAATCAGCTTAGCCCAGAAGAGTAAAAAGAGCTCATTGATCAAACAAAAACAGTGTCTTCTGACAAGGTTTATTGTGTGTGATAAAATCACAAAGGCAAAAGTTAAATTGAACAATGTGCGTTTTTTGCTAGGGTAAAACGTTATAAAGCTGAAGGCCAGTTCTACCAACAGCACTAATGTTGATATTAATTATTTTAATTATAAGTGCATTTCCTGATTTTAAGCCACATTAAAGCGTTAAACTATCAAAGCTTGCGGTGGGCATTAAAACTAAAAGTAAAATAAAGAAAACATAAATAGAGAAAACAAACAAAGCTGATTGATTTTCACCAGCGCAAATAATTGTTGAAACTACTAATACAATACATTTGAGGTCTTAGTTTGAATTAATGAAGTCTTAAAGTTGATTTCCGATCCAAACATACAAGCAAAATGTTCAAAATTTGTTTAAATGGATTTGATATAGACCCTTTGCTATAAAGAAAGGGAATTAGAATTTGGGAAAGAAAACGAAATAATACATGTCTTAGCATCAGTCTGATAAATGCTAGAACATAATAATAATTATTATTAAGTCGATATGAAAAACCAAAATTATGAATATTTCGCTTAGCGGTACTGGACAAAACTTGTATCTGTCTCTCCGCTATCTATCTATCTATCTATCTATTTATCTATCTATCTATCTATCTATCTATCTATCTATCTATCTATCTATCTATCTATCTATCTATCTATCTATCTATCTATCTATCTATCTATCTATCTATCTATC
>RQTK01000260.1:42207-76797 GCA_003991915.1 Elysia chlorotica
CTCTCTCTCTCTCTCTCTCTCTCTCTCTCTCTCTCTCTCTCTCTCTCTCTCTCTCTCTCTCTCTCTTAAATTCATTCTCTCTTTTTGCTATTTGAGTGTTTTTTCCCCATGGCTATCTGCCTTATACTGTGCAATTCTCTACATTTTAATGTTAGTTTGCTCCTATTCTGTCTTACTAAACATCATCTGTAAGCCTGTATCTGTGGCATGCATTTATCTCTCTAGTCTCTGATCCCATAAGTTCTCCAGACAATCAAGGTCCGAATTGATTCATATCATTTCCTCCCAGAAATGGGTTTATGGAGATCAGAGAACGAAAGACATATAGCTTTTTGTTATTATTATTGTTGTTGTTGTTGTTGTTGTTGTTGTTGTTGTTGTTGTTGTTGTTGTCTGTTTATAAGTTTATTATTTTGTAACAACGATAGACAGTCCTGTGGGTCTCGTGACACATACCTTTGAAACGAAAGGAATGGTGTAGGCATATGCATGACCGGCAGCATCTGATTACCTTGATCCTTTTTTGTTTATCACACATTTGGCATTGTAAATTAGATTTATAGACTCATAACTGCTTCAGTAGTACATGTTTGAATATTGGAAATTATTTATAAATATATTATGCTCCCCCTTTTTTATTTATTTATTTATTTATTCATTCATTTTTAGCTATTTCACTACGCTAATGTGATTCGCAGATCCTGTAAGCATGGACATAGGCAAGCAGTTTATTATTGTTACTATATTTTATGTGCCTATGTACGTTTGTTCTTGTTTTTTTACTCATTACTGCATATTTTCTTCATCTTTAATTTTGTTGTTTTAGTTGTTGTTGTTGTTGTTGTTGTTGTTGTTGTTGTTGTTGTTGTTGTTGTTGTTGTTGTTGTTGTTGTTGTTGTTGTTGTTGTTGTTGTTATTGCTGCTGCTGTCGTCCTCTTTACTGTTATCGTTTCAACACACCGCGAAATTGAATGAATAAACAAAAACATGAAACCAAGACCAACCGCCTCGTGATGATTTTCATTTGATTTAAGTTTCACTCTCGTCTCTGTCTCAATCAAAAGGTGATAAGAAAAAAAGAGGCAATAAAAAGCAAACATGGTGCGCTAATATCCTTTTCCATCCCGCCGCGCTCTCTCTCTCTCTCTCTCTCTCTCTCTCTCTCTCTCTCTCTCTCTCTCTCTCTCTCTCTCTCTTGGTGTAGGGATTTTTTTTTTCAATGGAGAAAATAATATTATATTCAACACACAAAAATGTAACAAGTCTAGTGTAGGCCTAGTCACCTCGCAAAAATGACACTTCCAAGAAGTCCAGAACTACATTTTTTACTGCTGAGTGTGAGAAGCTACAGAACAAAACCCCGTCACACCTCCAGTCAAAAAGCCGCTTGCCTTAGTGACAGATTGTGAGAGGCAAACCTTTTCGTGACAGCTTGTCCGCTCTTAGATCTGGAAAAGAGTTGGATTTAGGTGTAGAGGAGGCAATTGTACCAAATGGTTGCAAAATCAGATATTATTACTGTTTTTTTATCATTCAATAAATCGAGAGCTCGGTGAGAGTTCGATCACTTGGCCCACTGTTAGACTGTAGGCATCAACGTCAAACCATCTCTACTCTAGATCTAGGTCTACTCATCTAGAAACTTAGAATCGACAGTCCCATAGAATTTAAGCTAAGAGAATCAACAGTGCAGCTTTTTCCACGATATAAAATCTGGATATAATCTAGATCTAGATTGCAGTGAAAACTCAAAGACACTGCATTAAAAAGCAGAGTAAAATCTAAATTAGATTTGATTCCAAGTTACATTTCTTGCAGGATGGAGTATGTGAGCAATTTCATAAATACAAACCTAACAAAAGACAAAGAGTCTATCTATCTATCTATCTATCTGTCTGTCTGTCTGTCTGTCTGTCTGTCTGTCTGTCTGTCTGTCTGTCTGTCTGTCTGTCTGTCTGTCTGTCTCGCAGCGAGCTAACGCGGTACAATTCCACCCAGGACGACTGGCAGTGTATCGGCCCCGTGGTGGACATCAGGAGCTGCGGCAACATGCAGTGCCAAGACAAGCCTGGCAGCACTGTTCTGAATTCGCTGCAGTTTATTTAATTTGTCTGATGGTAGGCCAGCAAGAATGGAGTTACAGTAGTCAAGCCTAGATAGTATAAAGGCTGAAACAAGTTTCTGGGTAGCATGATGGTCAAGGTATGATCTAATCTGGCCAATTTTTCTCAGTTCAAGATATGTCACTTTACAAATGTGATTAATTTGGGCTTCCATGGACAGTTCACTATCTAAATAAACACCCAGATTTTTGGCCTTACACGAAAAATTAACAATTTCGTCACCAATATCAATGTGGTCAACACTTAGTGAATTCAGTTTTGCTGTGGTAGCACATGGTACAATTTCTGTTTTTTCATCATTTATTTTGAGCTTGCTGCTTGTTAACCAAGCTTTAACATCCACGATACACGACTCAAAATCTAATATCATTGATTGAATTTGATCAGGAGTGGTGGATTTGTAAAGCTGGGTGTCATCAGCATACATATGAAATGGTGTCAAGTGGTGTCTTATGATGTTACCTAATGGAAATGTGTACATTGTGTACAGGACTGGCCCAAGGACTGAACCCTGTGGGACTCCGAACTCTAAAGAATGAGGAGTGGACTGTTTTCCATTAATAATGACCGTGTAGGAACGACCACACAAATAGGATTTAAACCAGTCAAGAACTTTATCAGACAACCCAAAGGAGATTTTTAGTCTGTCTAACATGATGTTATGGTCAAGTGTATCAAATGCAGCTGACAGATCAAGGAGAGAGAGAACAGAGACCATCCCTTCATCACTGGCATTTAACAAATCACAAACTATTCTCAGTATGGCAGTTTCAGTACTGTGGTTTTCTCTATATGCAGATTGGAAAGTCTCAATGAGGTCATGATTTTCAAGATGTTTCTTTAACTGTTCCAGAACAACTTTTTCTAGTATTTTTGACAGAAAAGGTAAATTTGAAACTGGACGATAATTTTTCAAATCATTTGGGTCAAGATTGGGTTTCTTAAGACTAGGGGAGATGGCCGCTGTTTTGAAGGAGGTTTGTACATGATTCATTATTTTCAAAGGTAAGTCCTTTTGCTGTAGATCTAGAATCTAGATAGGCCTATAAATATTGTATACACATTTTTGATATGTACACTACATATAGTTTTTATCCAAATTTAGCTATACTTATAAAGTTATATGGAAGTCTTTGTTTCAATAAAGATATAAACACTCTCCTAGTGTAACGTTTTCTTGGTCTCAATCATAATTTTTTACATTGTGAAATAAAATTATGGTGATACACAAAACTTACGTTCATTATTTGGAGTGAAATAAAATTATGGTGATACACAAAACTTACGTTCATTATTTGGATACAATTAGAAATGCAATATTAATTATTAAGTGTGTATATAGGCTATATAGCAAAATTTTGACAGAAACACTATACAGTGTATATAGTGCATTTATATAGACTCAGCCTTCTGAATCTGATGTGAATTATTCAACAAAATGTACCTGTGAGTTGAAAAGAATTTATCAGTCATGAGTTGAAAAAAAATCTATGGTGAGAATTATGTCCCCAGGGTTTTCTGAAGAATACTTTTTGGAGATGGGGGCATCAGTTCAGATTCAAACAAACAGATTTTTTGTAACAGACTGAGCTATTGGCAACTAGTTGTCAGAATGCAACGATTTGTGCTCTATATGTAAATTCATCAGAGGGAGTGGATGACATGCATTGAGCAGGCAAGAAACTAACAATTTAGGGATTACATTGTTTATATCAGTCTCACTCGTTGATTTGATACCCACTCTCTCCTTTACTGTAACCTGGTGCTTGCTGTTTACATATATATGATTCTCAGTCTGAGATAAGACCCTGAATGAAGGGAATGCGGTCTAGCTGTTAACAAGTCTTTTGTTACAGGCACTTACAGTTGGCGCAAGAAATGACCAAATGATGGGAGAAATGAGTTCTTTGAACCTCTACCAAAATGCCTGCACCTCATGTGCCCTGGTCTCTGCTATCCCTATCTCTTTATTTTTTCCACCATAGGCCTTTTTCAACAATTGAGTTTTATCTTGATCTTTATACTATTTCCAAAACTATTACTCTTTTCTTTACTCTTGTTGTAACTGTTTCTTGAAGATGGATTGTTTTCCAGTTTCATACCACAAAGTACTTAAAATCAAAACATTTTTTTTCACCCACACTACTCTATTTTTTTTTTTTACATGAACATTTTCATGATGCTAATTCATATTAAGTACATATGTATTTTAGTTTTGCCTAATTTTTTTTTCCATTTTCTCTCCACCAACCTGATTCTACAAGCTATTTATATAAAGAAAAGACTGTGCTTCTAAGCTACAAGTATGACATCAACCTAAATCAGCTTTTTTAGGTCTCCAATAAGTCATAATTATTAGTATTATCTTGTTTACATGTGATATTCAGTGAAAAATGGATCTACAATACTTAAGTGTGTTAAATATTTTAAAGAATCTAGATACGAAATTTCAGTAGCTTTTAAGCACATAACATATTATATACACAAGGATCATTATCTGTTTTTTTTATTCCACCTCTAGTGTTAAGTGGCTTTGAAGCAATGTTGTCTTAGGTCCTACAGTATTCATCTATTATGATCTTCTTCAACCTGATCCTAGCCCTATCTTTTTTGTTCTGTAAAAAAGCTATGAACAATCAAATCTTCTTCTTCTTCTTCTTCTTCTTCTTCTTCTTCTTCTTCTTCTTCTTCTTCTTCTTCTTCTTCTTCTTCTTCTTCTTCTTCTTCTTCTTCTTCTTCTTCTTCTTCTTCTTCTATTATTCTGAACAGTTGTATAAACTCTAGAGATGTCACAACTTGCTTGTCGTATGTCAAGAGCCTTTTTTTGCCGGCCCGCCTCTCAGCCGAACTACAAGGAACATGATTGTAGTAATTGTTGGCCACATAGCGTAGCCTTGTATCAGAGACATTCACCCTCTGTGTTTGTACCCAGAGCCGACAGAGTCCCGGGTCAGTGGGTACATGTATTCATGGAGCGCTGAATAATCCAGAGCCTGGCTTTAGAACTGCCTCCCGCGGGAATCTGTGTGGGGGGCTTGGGGGGAAATTTAGGGTGCGAATCATTGGAATGTGTACAATGTACCTGGTGGTGGTCCTTTGTCGTTTCTTGTGAAGATTGGGAACACCAGACCGTCTGTCGAAGGATTGAGAGAGAGAGGAGAGAGAGAGAGAGAGAGAGAGAGGGGGGGGGGAGAGAGAGATAAATAGAGAGTGAATGAGGAGAAGTCTTTAACTTTAAAGCTCCTTTTTTTTAATGAGCGACAGAGTGTGAAGAGGCAATGTGATGGCGTGACGATAATTTTTAAACGAAACATTTACGGTTATAAAATTGTATCGAGATGGAAAGATAATTTATAATTGCTACAAACTTCAATAAAACTTTTTATAAAACAAGACTTTAAACTGGCATATTTATTTAACTTTTAAAGCGTGAAGTCAAGTCTTCAAAGGCTCCCGTGGGTGGGCAGCAATAGACACTACAGGTATCTTACATAGGATTGGGGTCTAGGCTCTCCTCAATTTGCATTTTGCCCCTCTAATCAACGTCTCTAACTAAATATAGGTCTCTTTAATTTTCGTGCCAATCCAATAATCGCATTGACTCCTCAGAAATGTGCCACCAACTCCAACTTAGTGTTTTATTTTATATAACAATTTCCACGCTATCTCATGCTTTAACATACTAACGTATGACGTATTTATGTGGTTTTTTTTATCGGGAAAGAAATCTGTACCTGGCTTCCAAGCCACAAGAGAGCAAATTAACTTATGTCAGTCCTCAGCGCCTACTGAGGTACCTGAAGGACATTGGTGTATATAATAAACTTTAACTGCGATAATCCTACACGTGGATCTTTTACACTACTGTTATACCCTTTACTTTTAACCAACCTTTTTACGCATCATTTTTTTTATGCTTTTACTATTCAGAGAGATAAAGGAGTCACCGTTTCTTTTAGTATTTATATTATGTATTAACTGGCTTAGGACATCATGGGCACAACAAAGCCGTTACCGTGCTGACATGCCGTATAAACAAACTCACTCACTCACCCCTTCTAAAAGATCAAGGTGAAAGAAAAATAATATAGGAGTAAATAAACGAACCGAAGGCCTGTAAAGTGTTCTCATAAAATATTGTGTCTCCCGTTGCTTCAATACCTATTCGTGGGACAAACTGTTATTAATGTTTAGTTCTAGTCATATAGTTGGCAAAACACAATGGGATGATACTTCATACATTTCCAAAATCCTAATACATACATGTTTTGATAAGATTAATGAGAGGGCGGTTAAACAACAACAACAAAAAGCTTTATAACTAATGCTATTTTCACAATGTAGGCTACATTTATACAATAGTGTTAGTTTATATGTTAGCATTTATAAACATTCTTTCTTATGCTGTATACGATTAAAAGCACTGGTGAGATAAAGATAATGTAACTAGTTTTAAAGCGTAGTCTGTGTATAATTCTATTAATTTTCATTGTGGTGTCTCACTATTATTGTAATGTAATTTCTTTTGAAGATGTCACATTCAACATGATATAGTTTCGATGTAACACACATTGACTAAATAAATTTAAAATTGTGTGCTCGGGCATAGTTGTTTTTGTTTTGTTTTTTACTTTGGAATGTTGATTCAGAAACGTAGGTGATATGGGCTTACTCTCTAGTTTTTCTTCATCAAAATGTTTACTTCGACCTTAGTTTCTTGATCTTTTTTTAAAAAAATGTTAAATACATACCCTTACAAACACTGTATCTCTTTTAAGAAGAGGAGTGTGATATACTGAAGTGGTGTTAGGTGTAGAGTTTTTTTTCCTCATATACAAACCTGAATTGTCGCTGATAGGACAATGCGCGCATTTCTAATTTATTATGACCGGTGTCTTAGACCACGCGACGTGACAGGTTGCCAACTTCCATGTTGAGTTTTACCGTACTCCTGCAATCTTCTTGCACGCTTTTGGTCTCTTATATACAAGTATGTCCAGACTAGGGTTTCGATGAAACCTTGATCGATGGGCGCGCAAGGTCTAGTGTTGCAGGTCTTTATATCTAGATAGATATATAGATAGATAGATCGACTGAGAAGGGGGGGGGTGGAGGGAGAGATAGTGTTTTGTCATTATTATTAGTCCCATTTTCGGTTTTCGTTAACATCGTTGTAGGTGGTTATAAAGAGAGGAATAAGGAATGTACGCACTGATGTTTTGTCACATGTTTGGCCACTCAGATTGGCAAGAATTTGAGTCGGTTATTAAAAAATAAAAAAAGGATAGTGGTTGGTGGAGATAGTCTGGTGATAATTATCATTTTTTTTTCCTTTTTGCATTTTCCTTAAGTTAGGTGAAGAGAAAAGAAACAACAACATACTATCGGATTAGTAGATAAAGTGTTTTATGACCGTGGCATCAGCTGCCATCTCCAGTATCTGACGGCGAACTGGGCGGGGAGTCTTGGCAAAACAAATGGTTTCTATCATCCGTCCGTGGCTGACGCCTGCTTTTCGGTTCCTTCTTTTATCTTTTTCTTCTTATTTTGATTTTATCTCCCATTGAGTAATGGTAAAATTAAAATGTCATGTCAAATTTACTTGAGTTATATTAATCTAGATCAACTTGAAGTAGTATATTGGAACTACTTCAAAGTTCCTATTTTTAAATAGCTTATTAGAAGTCATTTAGTGCGATTTTAATTCTTTTTCGAATTCCATTTCCCAATATTGAGTTTCCTGTATGCGAGCTTCAACTGTTGATTTGTTTTAAAATGAGGTTAACTCATCATGATCACGCCATTGATACACCTTTGTTTTTTTTTACAACTGGTATGTTTTAAGTCGACCCTTACAGCTTTTATTTATTGGGGGCATGAGTTGACAGAAACCCGTAGGGTCAAAGTGACACGAACCTTAAAACGTTTATTGCACCGAGCCCTGTGGTGACATTGTTCTGAAGTTCGTGTCGGGAAACACGTTAACTTTACGCAGCTCTCTGTCTCGCGTATACGAATGTGACGCACGTTCCGTCGTTTTCGCTGCGGGGTATTATAGAACAAACCAAATGAACAATTGTACGTGGGTTGAACAGCAATGAAGTTACAGCAGGTTGTGCATATTATAACGGCCTAGTGCGCGGGCCATATGAACGCTATTCAACCTTGGTATTAAAATTGATTAAATCCGTTTCTTTTTAGTTTTATTTGTCTTCATGTTCTCTTTTAGTGGGTGGGACCGGGGAAAATTGATATGTTTTTCCGCAGTTCTTTGAAGCATATCTATATTGCGGTGTATGCTCGATCAATACTGTAAGGGCGGTATCGTAACAAAACTACCAAGTCTTATCTCCCTGTTGAGGAAGCGACGTGACGTCATGCGGGGACGCATAGCGAGACCCTTGACAACAGAAAAGCTCAGGATATGAAGGGAGATTTGGGGAACGCCACCTGATCGGAATCAGTCTAAGCCAGCTCTAAGACGGCAAGTCATCTCTCTATCTAACTCTAATGCACATGGAGCCTATCACGTACATTGCACGGATCCATTCGGCTCCAACATGAACAAATATCGATCACCGGGTGTTAACTTGAACCAAATTATCGGATTGTGCCAATTTTACAAGCCACCCACCCGGCATACAAATATTGGCGCAAGAAAGGCCTTTTGACGCGTGGTTGTTTTTTTAAATAACTTCGAAAATAATGTTGTTTCCATATCTTTTCAATTGTTTCTCGAATCTGCCATCTCTTTTGACACCATAACCGCTAACACACATGCTAAGTATGACATTTAAAAAACGAAACGAATTGTTTCCAAAGTGGCTTATACAAAACAAGTTTGCTGTTATGCTTATAGTTATACGTGTAAAATGTAATGGTAATAGCGGGTACGAATCTCCGCGAAGGCGCACTTTCGAGCAGACTTGACTTACTTGACTTAGAGCCTTTCGCTAGCGTGGTCAACAGATCTCGCAGCTTCGGCTGTTTTCATCAATTCTGCGGTAAAAGTCTTCCATCCTTGTCTATCTTCTGCTTTCTCTTTCGAGCAGAACTCGGCAATAAATAATGTGTAAGGCACATTTCTCACGAATTTGCCTCTTACATTCTCGACAAGAAGATGAATTTGTTGCTGTTATACAAAACAGCAAACGATTTCTATATAGCCGTTATTTTGTAGACCCACTAGATTTTATATTGGGTCTTCCCAAATGGCCAAATTTGATCCTTAGGCGTATCCAGTGTAGGTTAGTCAGACAAATTGGCAAGAAAATTGTTGATTCATCTTTTTTTCTTTATTGTTTGTGTACAAAAAATGCATAGGTTACGGTATCCTTATCAAGCTCATGCTTCATTCCATACTGTAAAATACATCAAGCGCTCGTCATTATGTTTGTAGCTCTTCTAGTTCTTGGTTTACTCTTTTTCGACACTATGATTATTATTATTATTATTATTATTATTATTATTATTATTATTATTGTTGTTGTTGTTGTTGTTGTTGTTGTTGTTATTATTATCATCATCATCATTGCAGTTGCTTTCGAAAGAAAGAAAAAAAAATCCTTCAGGAACCAGTAGTACTTGTCCCAAGAATTAGAGAAAATAGTCATTCATAGATGTATAGGCAATTCAGTGCAAGGGACACATAGATCAACATGTTAATTACATCCATGTGTTATCAGCTGTATTTAAAAAAATATTCATGTACATGATTTTTTTTTGGTCATACTTTCTTCCCAGAACTTTTGTTTTTCCCTTGCTGATCCGAGGGGGCAAGCCGACACCTCTGTTTCCCTTTGTGCTGGCCTTTATCTTCTGTGCTGTGAATGGGTACCTGCAATCTGGCTATATTCTCAAGTACACAGACTTCTCGACCGCCAGCAATGCCAGAATAGTTGCCGGTAAATTGCTTTTTTGAAACAAAACTGTAAAATAAATGTACTCAATTTATTGTTTTAGTCTCTGCCTAAATTTTAATCAGTCCTCACTTTCTGAGGGATTTTTCCTTATACTTTGATGTTGTAACAAGCACATGTACCAGTATCATAGCTGCCAACCAGTACATATAATACATATATTTAGTGCGTACTTGATCTTCTCAGTCCGTCCGTTCGTATCTGATTGGAAAAAATATGTATTCGGTGGTATCCAGATAAAAATTGGGTGTCCCGTCGATCGCTCAGTCGCTGCCATTTTTAGCAATATCAACCAGTTAGTCCAACCGTTTACTGGGCCCGTTCACATTTTTAACGTCTCATAAGTAACCTCTATGCTTTATGGCACTGGAATCGGCAGAGTCTCTAATCAACTTGTAGAATAATCATTCACTTGTGGCTAATTTCGATAAAAAATGCAGTAAAGAGTTTATGATAGGCCCACAGAACTGATTTCTTGATGCTATTATGCAAGGAGAGAAGATATTTTCACCTATTTGGTGAATCCAAATTATCTAGACTGTCCTCTCTATAATATATTGGGAAAAGTGTTTCTTTTTTAATTGAAAGTATTTAAACATGATAATGTTTTATTAACATGAACTTATATTTGAACTTCAAACTCAGAGACTTATCTTAATAATGACAAAAGCCATGGATATTTTTTATGGCCCATCATGATAAAAGATTGATACTTTTTTTAACACTAGTACTTTTTTTCTTCATATGTATGAAAAGAGATTTTACATTTTACTGAAAAAATATTTTTCACGCTGCATAATGTTTTGTCCAATTCTATAGCAAATTATTCTAAATTCCTTAACCATCATGATTTCCTTCTTTGTTGCAGGGCTTGCAACTTTTTTGGTTGGCATGTTTATCAACATTCATTCCGATCATGTTTTGCGAAACTTACGGAAGCCAGGAGAGACTGCATACAAAATCCCTCACGGTAGTTCAGTGTTCCAGCATCTTTGACTTACAGTCTGAATAGAATATATGTTTTAGACTCCGGGCTGCTTACTTTGTTTTGATGCATCAAAATTATAAAAAGCAATATTATGTCAGTCTTAATAAGGATTGTCATAAACCTCATTTTAATGATGCTCAACCCCAATCAGGCTCAGAGACTTTACGTTAAAATTACATGACAAAAAATGGTATTTTCCTATGAAATAACTATACATTGCTTCATTCAATTAAAAAAAAAAATTATGAACAGCTGCCTATACAGATGAATTTATGGGTGTAGCAAAGGCTTTAGCTTTTATTTGGATTGTATATAATTTGTTCCTTTTATTGGATTCTATTATTTTTTTTCCAGTTTTCTTGCTATTTTGGCATTTTGGTACCTGCATTGAGTGCCCTACATACAGCTTTAAAAAGTTAGATATAGCATGTTGCATTTAAAGATTGAACAATTATCATGTTTTGATCCCCAAAACTGAAAATTGGATATAATCATCTCTGATAAATCATTCTTCACTCTTTTCAGTAAAAAAGGAAGACATTTCTGCTTCGTTCTTCCATTTTAACTTCAAACGTTTTTAGTTATGGTTTCAATGCTTGTATACATAAAGTATCTTTCTTTATAGTAAAAAAGAAACATCTTTTTCTGTTCAATTTTCTCAGGTGGAATGTTTGAGTTTGTATCAGGAGCCAACTTCTTTGGAGAGATAGTGGAGTGGACTGGTTTTGCCATTCTAAACTGGTCTCTGCCTACTCTAGCCTTTGCCCTCTTTACAATGACCAACATTGGTCCCAGGGCTGTGCATCATCACAGGTGAGTACTATGCATTTCCTAGTCATTTGGTTTTTCAAAATAAAAAACTTCACCAGAGTTATTAACTGTTAGCTTATTGATACATTTCTCTGCATTTGCAATGTAGTACTAATAATTAAACAAATTGTTCTTGAAATTAAGATTTTATTAAAACTTTTATTGATGAGAATAATTTGATAGGTAGTGTTGGAGGACCAAATCAGAGGAGGTGTATTATCTAAGAGCTGTTTAATGTGCCATAATTGAATACTGAAGTTTTCTGTGGACAGATTGATGTTATCCCCTGGTTTTAATTGTATGCTATGTGGAGTTACAGTATTCATTTGAGAAACCAAAACTGATCTTAATTCATTATTAAAATTATATTTGTTGGTCTTAGAATTAAGCTTTCCACCTTTGTTCCAAATAATTTTTATGGGTCAATAGTTGTGTTTTTTGTCTTGAGGGCTTATTGAAAAGAAATGGGTATAAGTGGGAATACTAAATTTATTTACTTGCCTTAAAAACAATCAATTTTCAACTCTTTAATCTTGAGCGTCCACAGTGTGCTGACGGTAAAATTACACAATATGACGAGCGGACGCAAAACAGGCCAATTATAAAAAGAAACTCTCAAGCTTGACAGTTTCTATTTATAATCAGACTGTTTATTGGTCGCACACTGTGGCTGCTCATTATACTGTGTGATTTTACTGACAGCATACTGGGATCGTTTGGGTTTAAAGAGTTTAAGAAGGTCATTTCTCAAATTTATTTCAATTTCAGATGGTACCAAGAAAAGTTTGATGACTATCCAAGAAACAGAAAGGCTCTCATACCATTCATACTATAATTTGGTGGAATCATAATGTCATAATGTCATAATTTTGTTGATAATGCATACACAAATATGAAGTATTAGATTTATGAATAAAAAAAAATAGAAACTTTGTTAATGTAGTCAATTGTGATCATTTTAATCACAAACTTAGAATCATAACTAGAGTTAGTTTTTTTTTCCTTGTAATTTTAAATTTTATGATCTGAGTTTAAATGAGTAATTTTGCTGAATGTACTTTGGCTTAGTAACCTGCACTGGATCTCTGCATTTCTTGTTTGTTTTCTGGGCTAAAATAGTCAAAGCGCAGCAGCTTGTTGTCGTCTTACAGTTACATAAGTTTTCTGAAGAAAAATTATGAAATTTTTCAAAGAGGTGCAATGTGTTTGAAATCAAAAGTTTTCTGT
Organism: Elysia chlorotica; assembly: GCA_003991915.1. Taxonomy (NCBI): domain Eukaryota; kingdom Metazoa; phylum Mollusca; class Gastropoda; family Plakobranchidae; genus Elysia; species Elysia chlorotica. Next base: position 55,275 of record RQTK01000260.1, read on the forward strand.
TAAAAGGAAAAGGGCATTTACTTTATTGAATATTTTTCAATTTTATTTTTAGGGGCATTTATTTTTTTCAAAGATGAAAAACTTTGCTAACTTGTTAACCTGCTTGTGTTCATTACTAAAATAGTGTTAATTGTATAATAATTTCTATATTTCTTGTTCTGAAAAGTTTCTGTAGGAAGGCATGTGCTGCTCTAAATTCCAAAGAACATGCATTTTTCCCCAATGGTTATACATGTAAATTGAAGAACAGGCAGCGGTATGAAAATGATTAACCACAATGCACATGCAGCAGTCATACTACCAAAATCAATGATATTCCTCAACTACTTTTACTTCTTATCCAAGTTTTGATTTGTTGTTGCTAAATAACTCAAATGGGCTGGAAGTAAAAAATTTAAATTAGGAAGAAAGGTTTAAAACAGTACAGATGTATTTTGTTAATGTTTCTTTGTGTTACCTGGTTTGAAATATTGCTGTGGCGCAAGCTCGTCGGCTGTAGTAGTACTACAAATAATACTGCCACTACTATACAGTGTACTACTGCTGTTACTACTAATACATCTACTAATACTACTACTACTACAACTACTACTACTACTACTACTACTACTACTACCACTACTACTACTGCAATGTAGTAGTGCTGCTACTACGATCACCATTACTACTACTACTATTACCCCACCACTACAACCTATACTTTTGCTGCTGTTATACATGTACTACAGTGGTACCCTCATAATTAAATACCCAAACCATAAAAGTATTGAAAAGAGTTGACAGTTTATTACTTTATTATCAAAGACTGTGTTTATGATATAGTTTAACTTTCCATGTCAACTCTCTTCCAACCCCATTTCTTTTAAAGGCATGCCTTGGGAAGCAAAATACATTGGATTCTGCTCGACAGATAGTACTTTTGTAATGCCTTTTGGTAGTGTGAGCGTCGAATGAAGAGAATCAAAACAGAAAAACTTCGAATTGTGAGTGTGATTTTAATAGAGCCAAAAAGAAAGAAAAAAATAACCTATTTTCTTACCGAATTTGGTTTAATGAGAAATTCGAATTATCAGACTTTGTGAGGTTTCCACTGTACTTTTTCTAAAAAATAGTACTACATTCAAATATTCAAACTTCTAAGAAATTATTTATTGATTGCTCTTTGAAAATCAGTCTATAGCTGACCAGACTGCATGCTAAAACTACTAAATTGTATTACATTTTCCTGGTGCAAGTGATCTGTACAGTCTAAAACATTTTTTTTCATTTCAGACATTCTTTACCTGATTTGATGATTAATATACAAAGTGTAGTAGAGTCAGAAGAATAGTTTTATTGGGCAAAACAAAATGTCTACAGTGGGGTGGCAGAAATCTTTGTTATGGGTACATTCCGCAACCAATGTTGAGTTCAGACCTTTGCTTGCAGACCAAACTGTTTCAATCTGCTTTCACCCATGTGCATGTAACTGATTTTCCATTATTTCTATTATTATTATTATCAGACCTTTTTTAAATGGCTATTATTCAAATATATTTTGTAAAATGGTTCTGCAAATAACATGTATTTTTCTTCAAAAAGGGGTGAAAATAATCCATACTATTGACTATTTTATTGTTGTTCCCTACGAGATGCAAACAGTTAATAAAAAAAAAAAAAAAAACTGTATGTGTATGTGCAGTAATTGTGTGCAAAGAAATAATACAACCTATGTAAAGTAGTTTTCATCACAATGGCATTTTTATATTACATGCAATTAATTATAGATATAATTATGTGCTTGGTCAATTCATATTTGCAATGATTTTGTGGAATACTTTACAGTGTAAAAATAAAAACAAAGATTCTTTAAATTACCTCTGCCTTTTTTTTCCTTCTCAATTCATCCTTCTGGGTTGTTTAGATTTGTCTTTAAAAAAAAATTATTAAAATACAAAAACTAAATGACGGTTTACTAAAGTCAAACTTTTTTACCAATATTTCAGCTTGAAAATAAATGTGAGTTAATGTTTTGTTTGATCCTAATTCATGCATCTAACCTCTTTAAACTTATTGTGATCTATTTACTTAATGCCCTCAGAGACACAGTAAACTATTTTTTTTCCTCTAACTTTAAAAACATTTGATAAAATTATACACTCCCCCTGTATGAATCGTGTATTTAACAAACCCTTCATCTTGGGGTTTCAAATATTTCATGTTCTTTAGTTTTGAAAATGAAAATTCTGAGATCAAAGGTGAAGACATTATAATTAAATTGAGATTTTCCCTTTAATTTTCTGAAGTAGATATCAAAAACAGGATTCCACTGCATACTCACAACATTAGCTACTGTCCTTCTCAGAATAATAGATCACAGAAGACAGAGAATGATAGTACAGTAGTGCATGAACACTGTATCATCTTAAAAAACAAACAAAAAAAGCCTCATACTTTTTTTTTTTCATCTTGATTCAGTCCGGTTAACAGTAATCATGTGAAATGGGGGTTTTAAAAAAAGACAAGCGTTTTCTTTTCCAATTTAAATTAAAATGCTGAAAACTTGTTCCTATAAATTTTATATTTTCCCTTTGAAATTGCATGTATTCCTGAAACAGCCACTTTGACTATTTAAGAAGTGGGGTCCCACAGAGATGTTCAGGCAAAGTTACAATTTTACGACTTGGGTTGACAAAGACAAGAAGTATTGAACAGTGAATTATAAATAATGAAACTGCATGTATTCCTAAATCAACAAAATTTAACATTTCATATCTGTTTTTCCTATGTTTGTATTTTAGTGCAAATTGGGAAATTAATTTATAAGGCAATTAAATAAAAAAAAAATTAAAACATTCAGAAAAAAACAAACTAAAATGATAACTTTGTTTAATGCAATACACAGTCCTTTAAACAATGAAAAATGAGCTCAAGATACATAATGTATAAAATTGATATGTAATTGTAAAGATATGTCATTTAAATTTTTACAATGTTGTATTATTGTAACAGTGAAATATGTATCTATATCTTATACAGCTTCAGGTGTATGTTTTTAAAACAAATGAGAATAATATATCATAATACATGTATGTACATGTAGTTTTTTTTTAAATCAATCAAAATTTAATTTAAAACTGTAAATAAATATTTTTGAAAACTTAAGTTCATGAGTCAGACAACGCTGCTGTATTTGGGAGCCAATATCCAATAAATAGTTCATGGGTTTAACAGTGGGTGAAAATCAAGATAATTTACTCTTCCATAGTTATACAATGTATTTCAAAATAAGAAAAAAAATGTTTGTCTAATAAAATGTTATACATTGTATTTACTTCTAGAATACCGTATATATATAAAACTTGTGCTTGCTGAACAGCTGTGCCAAACTACAGATGAAAAATATATTTCAATCTAAACTAAATCCATCCCCTATTTCCTAGTAGTGCGCTATTGAATCAATATACTTCATTTACTGTATTTGAATATCCACAAATTTTGAAAGAGTACAAATGTTGACAGGCCAACATTATTTTCAGTTTGTTTGAAATATCCCACCCACAGGGAAGTTGTCCTTCACATCTTTTGCTATCCTGTTTCTTAGTTGTGTGTCTTACTAAAAAGACAAGGATCTATAACACGTGAGGATGTGATTATTAACTCTATTTGAATAGTTCTTATCTTCGGACCCTGTTGTTTAAATTTTGAAAGGGGGGGAAATTATTGAGAACGTTGAGATACATGTGGGTTTTCAAGGCACTGATAGGTATCACAGAAAAATGCTACTCACACACAACTTTATGAAAGGCATTGGGAAAAGTAGAAATAAAACTTGGAAGCAACCTGCAACTGTTTTGTACATAAGGTATCTTAGCACTACAGCAACAAATGCGTTTTTGATTTATTTTGTTTCACCCAGTATTGATATGTCAAATATGTGTGTAGCCATTCTGGGTTGTTAATTTTTTTTTGTTGCTTAGCGTCCAGCGTCTGACAATTTCAGGTGCTGCCACACAGAGGCAGAGCGGGGATACCATGACTCTGACTCAACCAATCACTTTGTACTGACACCGACCCAACCAGTTGGATCCTAAATCACCAGAGCGGGGCTCAAACCACAGACCTCCTGCGTCGGTAGCCGCTGCTCTACTCGAGGGCTACTGCATCCTGACCCCCCCCCCCTTCCTATGTTTACTCGCAAGCGTATGATTACAAGACTCGTAAAAGACACCGCAAGTTTTGATGTTACAACCTCATTAACTTGTATATATTATATATATTGTTCAGTGCGTTACCAGCAGAACATAACCGACTGTTATATCACTGATCTAAATTGTCCATTAAAGTGTTGAAATAGAAATTAACCTTAGACAACTTTTCTATGATAAATTTTCATAGTGAGGTAATTGTTTAGTTATGATTCAATTTGAGATCATATATTTTTGCACGACATGGTCAATCTTGAGATATTAATGGAAGGGCAGTGATATTCAGGTGCAAAAGATTATTAACCATTTTATTAAAAGCAAAAGATCATCCATGCTATAGGCATCCTTAAACAGCTACATACGGTTAACACCAATCAACAAAATGTATAACAGCAACATCTTTGTTTTTTTTATCACTATTGTTTTCAAAAGTTTCAGTGTTTTTTTTGTCACACCTCTAATAAACAATTATAAACGTAAATAAACATGGTAACACATGTATATAATCCATCAGCATGTCTTCATCAGCCTAAAAGTAATACACATATGGTAGCATTACTACCATTGATTTACAAACCAATATAAGCAGTGCGTTTGGTTCAGTATTGTAATAAAAAAGTTATAAATATCAAACAGATGTTCACTGATCACTAAAAAATTAACCCTCACCGCCACATGTTATTTGCATTCAAGGGTGAAAATCACCCGATGACCTATAAAGAGAAAAAAAGGCAAGATCATCAGCGCTGTTGATATTGGGTGTTTTTTTCCAACAATAAAACACTTGTGGGTATTTTTCACCCAGTGACCCTAAAAGAGGGTTAAAAAACATATTCCTATGTGGCAGTAAAAGTGCATCTGTCAATTAATCCATTTACTTATGTAACTATTTATTTATATTTATATTTATCTCTCCGTTTCTCTGTACAAGTAAAACTATCTTTTAATGTACATCAAGGATTATCACGAGAAATGTTTTACCACCCTTGACATTGTCTCAGTAATTCTATATTTTCTATCTATGGATCTTGCTAGAAAAAAAAAAGGAACAGGAATAAAAAGGGGTGGAAGAGAGTAGGAGGAGGTACAAGCGGAAGAGAGGAACAGCAGCGGCAGGAGAAAATGTAGATACATAGGATTAGGAGCAGCAGGGGAAGCAAAAGATGAACAAGAGGAGTTGCAAGTGCAGGCGGAGGAGGACATGCATAATGAGTAGGAGGAAGAACAAAGGGGGAAGAGGAGGAAGAGCAAAGAAGGAGGGGGGGGGGGGGTAGGGGGAGGAAGAGGAAGGAAAGCAGAAGGGAGGAAGAGGAAAAGTAGGAGGGAGGAAAAGCAGAAGGAGGAGCATGGGAGGAAGAAAGACTAGGGGGAGGAGGAGCAGGAGCACGGAACATATAATAGCCTACTACATACCTTTGAATGTGAAAGAGAAAGAGAGAGCGGGATAAAGCACGAGTGTGTGTGTGAGAGAGATAGAGAGAGTATAACCACTACCATTGCCGCCGCTCATTATATTTACGAGTAAACGGGTGTTTTCAACCACGAATGGATAAGCTTGAAGGAAACCATATGGTTTACAACAAAATCACAAAAAATCAATAAATTATTGTTTTGAAAAACCAATAACACAGATTGAAGCACAAAAAACAAATTGAAGAATAGCTTGGTTTTTAGCCGTATAGGATCCACCAGGGGAACCTAGGAGACGTTAAACCCGGAGAGAGGGAGAGAATTCTCTCCCTCCCTCTATAGAGAACCAGCTTGGTTTTTATATAATAATTGAGACCAATAGGAAGAATTTTTCACAGCTTCTGTGTTTTTCACTCACGGGTGGCGGTGAAGGTTAAAGCCACCAGATTTTTTTCTAAATGTCTCTGCAAAAGCAGCTTGTTACCTTTTTAGCATTCATCAATACAAAATAAAACTTTGGCAGTGTAAAAAAAAGTAACATAGACTTAGTATATCAGTGAAACAACTAATGCTTGGAAAGAAACCCTTTATAATCTTTGTGCTATCAATATTAATGAGTGGAAATGTTTAGCATCCCCCCCCCCCCCCCTAAAAAAATAAATAATAATCTAAGTCCTTGAAGTTGAAGGCGTTTTTTTTTTCTTCTCCTACTACCAGAGATGTGTGTCTTGTCTCAACATTTAAATCCCAGTTTAATACCTAGATGCAAACTACAGTATAGATTTGTTTAAATGTCAGTAAATGCACACATTTCAGTACATTTTAGAACAATTTTTCTGGCTTGTATGAAACAGACCACCCTCCATAAAAGAAAATTTCAACTGTGTATAAATACATTTTACGCCACTTACTCTAGTCAAAAGTATTCATAAAAAAAAAAAATCATCAACCTTGTCCGTTCTCATGTTACAGCAGTCCTCATTTTTAAAGAGGCCACAAATAACGAGAACTGTTGGAATAACGACAGATCATAACGGTTTTCTCTCTATTTACCAACAATTAAAAAAAAAACAAAAAACAAGAAACCCAAGGAGTAAACCATGTTTATAACGAAAAGTTTAAAACTACACCTGCTATAAACCTAACATGAAATTAAAAAAACTGTGAAAGTGACGAAAACATCTCATTCTCATTCAAACAAATTAAGCCTGCAATATGTGATTTCATTACCGCTTATGACAACCGCCGTCTCCTCCCCTACTACTGTACAGTAATCATGCAGCTAGCTCATGGTGTACCACACCAAAACAAGCTGCCTAACGCAATGCTATACAGCCCATCTCTAGTACTGTACCAAAATCGCTATAGATTTAGGTCAGCTACATGTACCTTGTTCTACACAATGATGTTGTCAAGCATAATTTTTCCTTTTCAATAAAATCGTCATGTCATCTTTTGGAAATCACAAAACACTAGGTATAACATGATTTATTAAGAAAAACAAAAAGTCTTGTTATTACAGAGTTTTTACCGTTATAAAAAAAATTTCCCTACATCATTACAATATTTGATTTTGCATCTACAGTATACCTCAAATTTAACTCACTAAGAATAAACGAACATCTGGCATCCAGCATACAGAAAAAAATGCTCCATCTCCCTCGGTCTTTGTCTCAAAGTAAACAACCTCCAACCAACTAATCTCAGATTCACCAAGACAGATGAGGCGGTAATCTCATGAAAGTTGACATGGCTTCATGTACATTATTTTTGTACTAAAATCTAGTTAAAAGTCAGCCCTCAGACCAAACCTGACATATCTACAGTGCAGTGTTACAGCTGGCGAGTGATGAACATTTTGGATAATATCAGAGGAGATCACAGAGACAAAACCACCATTACTCAGATTGTGAGAGATGGAGAAGAAAAGTATTTTAAGTGTGTAAAAGTGCCACTGTGGCATGGCAGAAAGTTATGGATAAATGGGTGGGGGATTGATAGGATCAACACCATCTAGGTAGATGAAGGCACTGAATTGACAACATAGCTTCAACAAAAACTTGCATCCAACAAAATTACAAATGGTCTACTTGATTGAGTCAAAGGTGCACTGTATAACAAATACTTAACAAAAACAATATCTTACAAACTTATGATGATAGGTGTATAAATTTATACATTACACATCATGTTAGTTAAATTATGTATAAATACTATAATAGTATCAGAGCCACAACCAAGAAGTAAAGCAGTCAGATTTAAACCTCTCCCATGTTATATTTAAAATATGATAATCACAGTACATTGTACAAAATATAAAAAAGTAAAAATCTCATTACACGGGGATTTTCTCATAGATTGCTATACTAAGTGAAACCAAAGATAAATCGATTGTTAAAAAAAAAAAAATTAATGTAGAGCAGCATTATATGATGATTGAAAGATACATAAATAATTTCACTTGTAATGCTGTAATCATAGCAAAGAAAATGAGTAAAAAATTCAATACAAATTATAAAGAGCAATATCAAACAACATGTATGTAAATAGTAAAATATGACTGTATAAACATACAGTATGTATACGTATTAAGTTATATGTAGTAAATAATAACAAGTCAACATTGAAAACTGTCAAGACATGACAACTTAAGTAGAAGCTGCTTAAAGTTGATTTTAAAAATTGTTGCTCATTTTACCTAGAGGACAATGATAATGTCTTTAAAAATTTATGCCACTAACAGTACCAGTGGTTTCAGACAAAGAGTATCACTATCACTATCAAAAAATAATATTACAATGTATTAACCATTTGAGAAGATATTAAGAAAACAGCTTACTTTATGGCCCACACACCTAGTCCAAATGTTGAATTAAAATATGTCATTATATTTAAGATTTCAGGTCAAACTATGCTTTTTTATAGACCACAATTTGTTCTATTTTTTTATTATCCCAAGTACTTGAATGTTTACAATTACCAATTCTTACCAAAGACTTTAATGAAGAGACAATTTATTTTATGCATTCATCCCCTGAATAAATTAAAGTTAACTTAGTGTTTAGTTGGCTATTATAATATTGTTTTTTGTGACAGAGAGCCCTGGTCCTACTCTAGAGAATATTATATGTATGGTAATCAAGCATCAGCAGACTCCAAAATCTATTGACTGTTTAAAAATCTTGATCGGCCTTCAATGCAAGATTAGTGATCTGCATGAGAAGCTCCTTGGTGCTATTATTCTCAGCCTGCAAAGTGTCATTACCGTCCAGCAAGGGAGAACTCAACATTGTGCCATCCTCTCCCCAATCACTATCATCATTCAAACTGGTCATTGAGCCCATGTAGCTGGCAGTCCCAAGGGAATATTCTGAACCACTTTCCGAGAAGCGATCAGAAGCATTCAATTTAAAATCTTGAATGGCTTCATTTAGGGCTATAAGCTGATAAAATAGTGAAACATCCAGGCTTCGTAAGTCTTTCTGAGGAAGATAAAAGAAGGTGAGATGCATGACTGTTTTCAAATTGAGACTTAACTGTCTTCTTCAGTTTAATTTATGTGTGACGCTATTTACCAATGTTACTGTACTAGCATGTAGAGTGTGAGTAGTGTTCACCAGCTGTTTGGGAAGAACTGGCTTGGAGTCTAGACTTCCTAGTGGGTTCTAGAAATTACTAAAATAGGAAGAGAGGGGGTGAGTAGTGTTACCCTGAGTGTTCTCGAATGAAGTAAAAAAGGACCTTGAGATTTCTAAATCTGTTTCTTGCTTAAGAACAGAGCGCAACATCTCTCTTGAACATGAGATGAATGATTGTTTTTTAGAGCTGATTGTTTATACTTTGTGCTTACGCTTTATGCTCGTGATATGCAATGTAACAATTAACATCTTGCCGCAGTGAACGCTGATATTTTGCTTTTGTTTAGATCCATTATAATCTAGATTGCCAAGTATTTATTTATATCTGGATATTCTCGAGTTGTATTCTTAAGCCTCAGACATGGTTTTTATTAATAAAGTTAACTTATCACATTTCTACAAAGGATTTCTAGTATTCAGGATGGTGGATCCGAGTCTATGTGAATTAAAAACAAATATAATTTAACCTGAAAAAAGGTGCCCTTTGTCAAGTCAAGTTACGAAAATACTTGGGATAAAGTTTGCAATACCTTAGAAAAAAATGTATACGAACTGTTGTACATATGGATGGTTGTTCAATGTCTTTAGTAATCATTTTTCAAACTACACGTATTTATAATACACATCACTCCGGTTCAGATGTTACAAAAGCAATGAATGGTGTGGCCCACACCACTTTGCACATCATACACTGACAATGGTACATGTACCACAATTTGAAATTGAATGTTAGGAAAAAATAAAAACTACTCAGACTACTCATGTTAATTAGTGTCCGTTTCCCAAAATAATTTTATTCTACATTTTTCTTAATAAAACATAATGACCAACTAAGCATATAAGAAGTTGCAAATATGGTACTAGCCAATAAAAGGCTGTGAAAAACATTTTTATCATTGACTTAAATGTCTCACATCTCAGCAGAACAGTGTTAAGTTCAAGCCCTAATGTGAAAACAGAAGGTTGGAATTTGAAAGTGTTTTTATTTTAAAGAGTGCAGTGGTCGCTGTCTAAAAGTAAGAACTTGCTATTCCTGTGAAATATAATATTTTTTTGCTAAGTCATTTACCTGTATAAGAGTCTGCTCTTGGACTTTAATTCCAGTTTATAACAAGTTTAAGAGAGTACGAAATTGTCAAAAATTATATATTTATAGCGTTCATTGTTTCTCTAGTTGAATACTAAGACTGTCAGTTTATGACCAACCAAGTTTCTGAGGGTGGAGAACACTGAAATCTAACAAATCTAGTAAACAATCTTGGTCAGCCTTTAATGCAAGGTATCTAGCCATATAAATCTGCTTGGTTTGGGTTTAAAACAAAATCCTGAAGACCTACCATTTCTCTTTGGAGTTTTCCAAGAGAAGAGTTCAGTTTTTGAAACGTTCCTTGTAAAGACTTTCCCTCAGTACTAAGCTGTGTCTCTGAACCTGAAATATCGGGAACATCTTTTAGATCTACAGTGTCATCTTGACAAGGTATGGATTGGGACTCTGTTGCATCTGTGTGATGTTCCTCTTGCCATATTCTCCGGTGATAGGTTGGACTGGATGCTTCAGTTTCCAAACTTATCAAGTGGCTAAAACATTCAGGAATTGGTGGATAATCGCCAAGGCAAAGGTTTTGCATCCTAGATCTATCAGATTATGTTGAAAATGAGATTGATCAATCAGTTCATTGTCCTTTCTTAGACTTTAGTCATCCTTGTTGAAAGATTCAAAAAGTTTGATCCCAAGTTAGATTTAGATCTATAGGCCCTATATCTTGTAGACTTGTGATTTAGATCTATTGTATAAGGGGTTTAATCTCTTGTATCAACTGAAAAATGTAGATCTACTCCTTTGGAATTATTTTTAGAATCTTCAATCCTGGATTTCAAGTATTCGCAGCGGTAGGCTAATGTGCATTGTAACCACTGTTTAGTCTTACATACTCAGCTCAGGCTGTCACACTACAGGTAGAGATGAGACCTGAGCAGAGAGTTCTAATGGTTTGTTCTTTTGTATCCGAAATTGTTTCTAATTATTATGTACAATATTGCCATTTAAATTGATATAAATTTATATTTTATTTTAAGATAAATAACATAATGGTTACTAAAAGTATTTAGATTTTTTAGTATTTAGAAATAAAACTTGGTACAATTAAATAATTTTGACCTATGATTTTCATAAATGGCAGTGTTTGATTGTTTTGATCAACAGCTGTAAAAACTATGACCAGATCCACCAGAATTTCTCTCACTCTCAGGAAAACGAATCGAAAGAGCCTAACATTGATTTTGATAAGTAAGGACTATTAATTATTTTGTATACATACCATAGGCTGAAATATAATAGAGATCTGGATGTAGACATAAATCTATAGATCTGCTGATCTATAAGGTCACATTTTAGCGAATTTTCAATTTTTAATCAAGATCTAAGATTGGCATCTCAGATTCTAAACATAGATCTAGATCTATATTAGATCTAGACTAGAGTTTCTGTCCAAATTTTGCCATAGCACTAGAATCTAGATCTATTTATTATGATACAAGATTGGTCCTAGGAGTGTGCAAGAGATTTTGTTTTCAGATTGTAACTGATGTCCAGGGTTGTATGGGGAAACAAGTTCTTTTATGTAGGAGGGTGAGTTATTGCTTTGATGGGTTCTGAGCAAATGAGTAGAACTGTTTTTGTCGAAAAATCTAATCCTAATACAAGTCTGGCGGCTCTGTTTTGAACTGTCTGTAATTTATTTATTCGACAACTAGGGAGACCAGCTTATAAATACAATTAAAAGATATGGCACAAGAAGCAGAGCTGTCAGATTAGCCTGCAGCAAATCACACTGGTTTAACATTATGAACAAACCTGTAAGACTTGTACGTTTGCATTTTCTCAATCTTTTTGGCTAAATATACTTTAGGCATAATGAAAGCTGTTTAGAAAGGCACAGGATAAATTATACAAGGCCATACATGAACCCAATTTTGAGGATTCAATATAACTGTGCTATTTGCATACTGTCTAAAAGTTTTTTTTTTGTTTATACTTGGAGGCCAAAATATTCTTTGGATAAGGAAGCCCTGAGGTTGTCCTTTAACTTTTATGTGGCAGAGTTCAAAGAGTTTTTATTTTCCTTTGGGAATTTTATTTTTTTAAGACTTGAAATTTCAGAAAGATGTTGAAATTAAAAAAAAATTACATTTGTTCAGGATGTTTAAATAGCTAAGCATGAAACATTTTAATAACAATATAGAAGACTATTTCTAACACTTTTTTCAACTTTTTTTTCCCAGGTTTTTTTGTGGAAGTATTTATCTTCTTCATAATTATACAATGGCTTACAGTATTTCATTGATCACATTGAAAGGGAAAGTGTGTTTACGGTAAACCTAAATATAAACAGCTCATTTACCAAGAGCCATGAATCAAACTATTGCATCTGCAAACAGGTTAAATCCTAACACACTGCGAAGAAATCAATTTCTATGTATTGTGGTACTTTGCTTTTTCTGTGTCGGAGCTTTGCTCTATCGAAGAGCGATCCAAGCAGACAATATCATGGTCACAGAGTGGCTAACTCGGAACAGTCTTGGTTACATCAATGATGTTGTGATTGAAGCAGGTAAGTTTAAGTTTGAAATTTTTGTACTTCAGCATTGTAAGAAATCAAATGAATGATTATGTGCAAACATCAATTTGTTTAAAATCTTCTCAACATACATTTGTTGTAGATGTTGCACAAAAAATCATTAAGATAATATTCTTCACATTGCATTAAGGCATGAACATTTTAATACAAGTCAGTTAATGTGTAGGCATTCAAAATCTTTTTGCAGAGAGTATGTCACTTTTGTGCAAATCTTAAGAATCATGGTTAGTGGTCTTGTAATTTTTCAGTTCCTAAAATATGGACTAGTGTACCGCAGGCCATTTCGACCTCAACTTTTCATTTATTCCATGTTATAGTTATTTCAATAAAACTTTATTTTGTCCTGTTTCATAACAGTGGTTTAAAGTTAATGCATTATTAACTGCTTCTATTGTACCATTTGCTTGCTGGTACTTAAGCATGATTCTGTGAGTTATATAATTCACATTGCAATAATAGAAAATTGTATTTTTTGGTTGCTCTTGAGCTACTTAGGCTAATGGGATATCTATTATACAAATGCACTTAGTTGTTATTATCATTATCACTATCATCATTATAATAATTATTATTATTATTATTATTATTATTATTATTATTATTATTTTTATTATTATTATTATTATCATCATCGTCGTCGTCGTCGTCGTCGTCGTCGTCGTTGTTGTTGTTGTTGTTATTATTATTATTATTATTATTATTATTGACATTGTTTTTGGGTACGCCAATATGCTAACATGTACATGAGTTGTGTCACCAAATTGGCTGTTACAGGCAAAGAGTTTAGATTATTATTATTATTATTATTATTATTATTATTATTATTATTATTATTATTATTATTATTTTATTATTATTTTAAATATTATTATTATTGTTATTATTATTTTAAATATTATTATGATTATTAATATTATTTTTATTCTAAATCTCTTTTCATTGATTATGTTATAATGTCGATAGAGAGCACACCTTTGAATACATAATTATTATGTATGTTAATTGTTAGTTATCCCCAAGATTTGTTTATATGATATAATATGATATTATCATTCTCTTTTTCTATATTTTTTATTTCAAAAGGTGGCTCAGGTTTAGCTGGAGCCCTTAATGTAGCAAAGAATGTCAAGAGGGTAAAAAAGTTGTCCAAATCGCTGAGTCGTGAGCAGCACATGCTGCTAGAGAAAGCTGTGGATCGACTTCAGGATGAGCTGGAGATGGAATTGTGGCTCAAAAACAATGACTTCAGTTACTGCACAGAGCTGTACGTTATTCTGTTGTAAATCTTTAGTATTGTAAGAATCTAAGTTACTAAGTAACTTCGGAAACATTGTTCAGCATAAGAATTTTTAAGTACGTGTATCATAATATTGTAGTCATAGAAATCACAGTAAAACATATACCTCATATGCATGAATTTTTTTTTTTTAAAGGCCCTGGTTGTTTGATTTACATAATTGTCACCTGCACTGATATAAAAAAATGGTTTGGGTTAAATGATGAAATTATAAGAAAATTTTTAATTTAGGATTTGGCTTTCATAAGAATAACAAGCTTGTTTGGAATATTGTGATGAGAAAATGAAATCAAAGCCTTGGAATTGAAAATATCAATGTGAGCAGATGGCAGAAAATTAACAATATATTATAGAATCTGTACATTAATGTTTAATGTTGTTGTCGTTGGTCGTTTTATGTTGTTGTTTTTTATTGTAAGTATAATAGGTGCATTCTTCCCATAGACTGTTTGAAATTGTTTTGTTTTTGCCAATGTAAAATTTACAACTTTTTTGTTGCTGCAATTGTTGTTTTTTGTTGTTTTTGCTTATTTCTGCAAAGAACTTTTTTTTTCAGAATTGTTTTCCAATAATTCAATTTTACCATTTTTGATCTTTGTAAATGTAAAGGACGTTAGTCATTTCTTTTTATTATTACTTTCACTATGGTTATTACTATTATTATTATTATTATTATTATTATTATTATTATTATTATTATTATTATTATTATTATTATTATTATTATTATTCCCCCATGAGTTTCTACACACTTTTGTTTTTGTTTTTCTCAAATGGACTATTTGGGTTCATTCATTTTTATTTTAAAATTTAAAACATATCAAATTGTTTATTTTCCACAGCTTGAAAAAGAATGGCATCTACAGTCTGCATGAACTGTCCAGGCAAAAAGATAAGGAGCTTCAAATGGTGCTCGAGAGAGGCGGTATGCACGGAAATGATGAGGTGTTTTTCTCTCAAGTGATCCGTCTAAGACTGGATCTATCCACAGGTCACAAGCTCTTTCACAGCAAGGCTGTGCTGGCTTATGCTAACAGCAAGAGTAACTACTCAGGCATCAGAGTCTTCTGTAAGTATCTGACTATGTTATGTATTACAATTGTGCGTCTGAATAATTGACTAGAGAACTTGGTATCGTGCATATGAAATAAGCCATAAAAATAGTCAAAAGAAACACATTCAAAGCAATGAGGGGTTAAAAACCCTATGTTCAGTTTATCGGACTAGACTATTTGATGTAAATCCGGTATAAATATACATTGTGAAACTCTATGGTTATCACCCTTAGCATTGCTAATTTATAGAGTCATTAGATTAGGTATGGACTTTCTTGACTGATGCCTGTCTACTGAGTTTGCATTAGACTCCTCTGTCTGGGCATTTCTAAAAATGGTTGCAGCAAAGTATTTCCACTCTCTCCTATTCTGGGCGAATGTGCGTGGTCCTTCAAAATCTCTTCTTGTATTCTTGCACATTCCATAATTTATGTGACCAGTGTGTGTTGTTTAGTCATGTGGGGTCTTTTCTAAATATTTAGACTATTGATGTATTTGATTTCCCTTTTCTTTTAGTGGGTTATGTATTAAAATATCTGATTATTGTCACCCTGGATGTCATGCTATCAGCTATAACAGTGTATGCGCCAACTGTCCTGACCCTGCATGCTATATGGCAATGACATTGTGTAACTGGGGAGAACTTGTCCTATTTTTCTATTATCAAACATGAATAGTTTAAAAGAAAATTTGGCACTATTGATGTCAGTAAAGAAAAGTATATATCTCCTAAAAGATAAAAAAATTATATGAAAATCATGATGCCAATTAATTATAATGACAGAAATTTTACAAAACATATGCACTTTTAGATGATGCCATTTTTAAAGTTTATAAAAAGACTATAGCCTTTCTATTTATATGGATCCTACTAACACATCTCAAATCAAATAATTTATATTTGCTGCTGAAAGTTCACCTTGAGTAAGATCTATCAGAAATATTCAGAGATATTTTATAAATTTTAGAGAGAGAGCATTACGAGTCCCTGCAGAAAATGAGAAATATGAGAGATAGAGGACATGTTTTGCACTAAGAGAGAAGAGAAATACAAATAAAAATGACATAAAACAATGAAGAGCCAAAACTGTTACATGTATACTAATACTGTAGTGCAATTGGGGGAAATACTAATCCGTAATAAAATAGTGCATGCTATCATATCTCGGTAGGATACACTTGTTTTAAATTTTGGTAATTGGTATGGATCCCATTAATTTTAGTAACATAATAGATCTAGCCATGAATGAGTCCACATTCCATAACATCTAGTCACTCAGATCAGCTCACCATGATACATTTCTCTGTACTCTGTCCCAGTTAGTCTGTCTTGCAATATATATGTCTGTCTGTCTCTCCTCCTCCTCCTCCTCCTCCTCCTCCTCCTCTTCCTCCTCCTCCTCCTCCTCTTTCTCCTCCTCATCCTCCTCCTTGTTCATCCCGGGCGATCTTCCATACACACTCCTTGTTCATCCCGGGCAATCTTCCATACACCCTCCTTGTTCGTCCCGGGCGATCTTCCATACACCCTCCTTGTTCGTCCCGGGCGATCTTCCATACACCCTCCTTGCTCCGGAGATGGCCCTCTCTCATCCCCAACGCTGCAGCGTTTTGTCCTGCTTCCCACTGTGGGGAACCGCCGGAAGCAAAACCTGAGAGACTGTTGTATATTCAATGATTGATCATCTTTCTGTGACGTCTGATCCGAAGAGTTTATGACATCGGGAGAGTGGTCATCTTGACCAGTTGTAGATCAACTTTCACGAGGGGCTCAGTTCACGTTCGAGAGCTCTAGGGTTGATGGGGTCTTTGAAAAAGATTGTTCTGCTTTGTTTTGTTTTTTTTGTTGATTTTGTTTATGTGCTTTTTTTTTTTTACTTGACCCTTTTCATTTCAATGCTGTAGCAGCCATCTCTATCACTAATTATGTATGCAATAATGATTGCTTTTGTTGGAAACAGGTTTTTGACGATTTTTTGTGTGTTTTTTTTTGTTGTTTTGTTTTTGTCAATGACAATATTTAAAGGCATGATTGCAACTTTGATAATAATTGTAAGGGAGGGTTGCTACTTTAGGAGTAATTTCTCTTACTCTCTTATCAAATTAATAGAGAATGTCGGTCCCTTATCTTACGGCTATTTATGGGCACGAATATGTGTGATTCGGTGTGAAATTGCCGCGATTGCGAACTCTCAAGCTCTTTTAAAGTTTTAGTACTAAACCCTAACGTCGTCAAGCTTTGCAGAAGACTTAAACTATAAATGCGAAAAGTAATGACGACCTTTGACGTAAATGATGGGCATTTTCTCACTTGTATTTTGACTTAACTCAAGGCTGCCTAAAGCAGATGCCAAATGGTGAATGAAAACAAACTATTGTATGTGTCAGGGTTAAGGTGATTTAATTTATGGAAAATTTTCACAGTAAACCAGAATCGAGTGATAATTTTTTATTAATAAAAAAGAAAAACTTCTCGATCGACCAGTAATCCCAGACATATTTGTTGTAAACTGTACTTTACTGCGAGTGCGACTAATGATTTAGCTCACGTTTACACTTTAAGGGGGAAAAAATGTTTATTTAATGGCACGACCAGTATACGCAGCTTTGACCAAAACGTGAACGTCAGTAATCAAGACAACCATTTCAAGGTTTGTTGGTACTTTGGCAACTAATCCTGTACAATATCCGCTTCTCTGGAGTTAAGTTGTAATTACGATTTTCTTGTAGTTAATTATTTTGCGCATGTGTGTATGAGGTGCTTTTTTATTTGTTTGTTGTTTTGGTTTGGTTTGGTGTTTTTTTTGTCTTGTTTTGTTTAGTGTTTGTGTGTGTGTGTGTTTTGTGTGTATGTGGGTGTTTTTGTTTTTTTTGTTTTTTGCAAATCCCTTTAAAGAACGACTCGCCCCCTTTGTCCGCAGTAATACGGTTTTGCACTGGGGCAATAGCACTAAAAGAAATCCAATATCTATTCCAGAAATTTGTAGAAACGTTTACTATCATAGGGAACGAATTCTGACTAAAACTGTACTTTACTGCGACTAATGATTTAGCTCACGTTTACACTTTAAGGGAAAAAATGTTTATTTTGATGGCTCGACCAGTACCCGGGGAGGTCCCATTTAGCTTTGACCAAAACGTGAACGACAGTAATCAAGACAACCATTTCAAGGTTTGTTGGTACTTTGGCAACTAATCCTGTACAATATCTGCTTCTCTGGAGTTAAGTTGTAATTACGATTTTCTTGTAGTTTATTATTTTGCGCATGTCTTCATGAGTGTGTATGTGTGTATGAGGTGCTTTTTCTATTTGTTTGTTGTTTTGGTTTGGTTTGGTGGTTGTTTTTTTTTGTCTTGTTTTCTTCTTTGTTTTGTGTGTGTGTGTTTTGTGTGTATGCGAGTGTTTTTTGTTTTGTTTTTTTTTGCTAACCCCTTTAAAGAGCGTCTCGCCCCCTTTGTCCGCAGTAATATGGTTTTGCACTGGGGCAATAGCACTAAAAGAAATCCAATATCTATTCCAGAAATTTGTAGAAACGTTTACTATCATAGGGAACGAATTCTGACTTTGCCCTCTTTCTCTCACGCGCACTCTTCTTCTTACTCTCTCTCTCTCTCCCTCTCTCCCCCTCCACCTCTCTCCCTCTCTCTCTCTCTCTCCTCTCTCTCTCTCTCTCTCTCTCTCTTCTCTCTCTCTCTCTCTCTCTCTCTCTCTCTCTCTCTCTCTCTCTCTCTCTCTCTCTCTCTCTCTCTCTCTCTCTCTCTCTCGACTTTCTTCCGACTCTCTTTCTCTTTCTCTCTCTCTTTCTCTCTCTCCCGACTCTCTTTCCCGCCTCTCCACCTCTCCACCTCTCCCAACTCTTTGTCCTTTTACATTTTTCACCCATACTCTGTCTTTCTCCACGCCGCATCCATCCTGCTCCCTCACTTGTCTCTCCGATCATTTAATATGTGAGCGATCGATACGCGCTTGTTCCGCCAGTGAGCGCCACTCCGCCTCCAGCCGCCAGATTCTTGAACACACGGAGACACAGTGCGCCGGCCTCACCCGCGCAGCCCGGCTCCAAGGCTCCAACACTGCGGGCAAATCTTTAAATCCACAAGACGTAAAGTGGCATACTCGCAGGATCCAGAGCTGTGCTATTATCAACAGGTTCCATACTTCATAGTTGACAGATCAGCTGAGAAATAGCGATTTCCGTTCATCTTTCAAGGGATCATTCCATTGTTTGTTTGGTTTAACCTTTGTGACCTGCTATTTGCTTACGCTAACGAATATTGGCCAATGTTTTCCCCTAATCATTTAGGGCCTTGATCTAGGAGAAAAGGCACAGCCCGTGTTGTCTTTTTCTCCTTTGGCCGAATTTCTCGGAGACAAGAATTAATAATCTGGTGGCCTCAGCCTCTGAAGATGTCTGAGTCGATGGTGAGTGTGATGTAAATTGTGTTTGTAGGCTCTGTCCCATCAATAATTATGATCATAGCGCAGTTTAAATCTGTTAAATAGCTCTCGTGTTACATTTCTTTTGAGTGGTAAAGACATAGCCAACGAGTTCATGCTTTACTTGGCGTGGGATCGAGGCCCAATTACATTATATTGAGAAAATTTTGGTTTCAGTGCTTGTTCTTTCCTGATGGTGTATGGCGAGTCGGCGTCTTATTTTATCTACAAGCTTTGAGTGCATGCTCAGATGATGGATTGTCTTGCTTCAAAACTTGCCATCGTATTTATTATATGGACCATATCTTTCAGTGTGAGTTCCGGTTCTTAGTGGGGAGTGATTGTACTACTCACCCAGCCTGGTGTAATTTGAGGCGTTGGTGAATGAAGGATTAATTGTCCACAGTGAATTGATGCACTGTGGCAATACTTGCTTTAAAAAAACTGACAATTTTGTACGGAATTGTTGTTATTGTATGTGACTACTCTCTCGCGAAACCGACAACATGGCTGATGTCTTATTTCACCGTAAAGCTCTGTAATTACACTATATGGAAGTTGCAAGAAGAAGCGATAAGCTCTACAACATAAGAGTTTAAACGGGCACGTAATCAGATTTCGATCTGTAATTTGCTCCATCGTGGTCCATGAGAGGCACATGTGTCAGGCCTGTCGGCTTATTAAACCGCTACCCGTTAACTGGTGCTGACAAGTTCTTTGTTTGTGTGGTTGTTGCAACACCTGTTACTAGTTTCTTTGTCTAACCTCAGTTTTATTTCCATGATTTATCCTAGGAGAGAGAGAGAGAGAGAGAGAGAGAGAGAGAGAGAGAGAGAGACAGACAGACAGACAGACAGACAGACAGACAGACAGACAGAGACAGACAGACAGACAGACAGACAGACAGACAGAGACAGACAGACATACATACAGAGACAGACAGACATACAGATAGACAGACATACACAGACAGAGAGAGGGGGTGGGCGTGCGGGGAAAGAGAAGACTTCAGTATTTACTAAATAGATTTCAATCCATTGACAAAGGTTTACAATCACACGAGGAGCTGTGATCTTGTTTACCGGGGTGAAAGTCACTGGATAACCAATTGGCAATGGTAGAGATAAATAGATTGACTGGTTTCAGTCGTGTGTCAAATGCTCGCGCAAAATGTATCTGTTACAAGTGCGACATAAGTTTAAGCTGACGTCCCTTATAATTAGATTCAGTATCCAAGATGCCTGTTTAGAGGTCTAGATCAATTAGTCGTAAAATATTTTAAGCGTGAAATCAGTTATTGCCCGACAAAACTTTGTATTTCAATCGCTTACATCAGCCCTCTCGGAGTATTTTGTTTCCGAATATTTTTAAATTCCCGTAAACCGAATTATTTAATCTGAACATAATATTACATGCAAAGCTTCCCCGGGGGTTATCAGCGTATTAATCATGCATTCCATATCTATAATTATTTTCCCATTTCTCTCCCATTCCCATCCCTTTTTGTGTCCCTCTCTCCCCCTCCCTGCAGTTTTTATAAATATGGATCCTTTCAAAAGTCACCGTTACATGAAAAATATAATAAAGTTACTAAAATCTCTCAATATAACTCCGTCTTTCTTTTCCTCTCTCTATATCTCGCTGTCTTCTCCCCTCCATCTCGTTCTTTCTTTCTATCTTTCCTTATGTCTATCTTTTTCCACCACATCTTATGCCCATTGGCCTGTACTCGTCATTATTAATCCCCTCTCTTTTTCGCTGTCCTAATTCCCTCTCTTTCGTAATGTTGTTTTTTTCATACCGTACGCCTTGCATACTCTTTCTCCCTCTCTCTTTCTTTCTCTCTCTCTCTCTCTCTCT
>RQTK01000260.1:77109-130939 GCA_003991915.1 Elysia chlorotica
CCTCTCTCTCTCTCTCTCTCTCTCTCTCTCTCTCTCTCTCTCTCTCTCTTTCTCTCTCTTTTCTTTCTTTTTCGATCGTTTTTTTTCTCATTCTATCTTACCCGCTCAAAAACTCACCCCCACCCCCCTTACTTAATCCAATGTTTCATTTTCTTTTTCTCTTCTCTCCACACTCTGTCCCCTTTATACATATATATTATGCACTTTTTTGCACTGGTCTTGCACTGGTTAACATGACCTGCACTCTTACCTTTTGTCGATTATTCATGAACCCCATTTTAAGTGCTCTGTCCAGTGAAATAAGCTCTAATGAGACTTCACGCGCAGAGATCTAGGGAGTTAAAATTTTAGTTCTCTGCCACGGCCATGACGAGGGGCTGGGTTTCACGAGCACTCACCTGATTCCGTTACCACATTGAGGATAGAACAATGGCTCTTTGAAAGTTTAATTAACCAACTTTAAATCGGTTTTTGAAATGTACCCCAAATGGAATAAACAGGTTCATAATAGTGAAGCGATAGAAAAAATATGCGTACTATTTATTAAGTTTCTCTACTGAAATAATGAGTTGCAGATATTTTTAATAGCGTTAACATTGCAGATGCAACGGAAAAAATCAGTTTAATGGTAAAGGGCGTCGCAGTGGCCTTGTTGAGCTTGGGAGGTATGTGGAGATCAGAGTAAGCAGTGAATTTAGTTTCATCTATCATGGCACGGTGGTCACAAGATAAGATAAGATAAGATAAGCCTTTATTATCCCATAGGGACATGTTTCTTGGTCGTACAATAATACATTTGATTCAATATCACAACATCACTTGTACATGTGTGAGATTTACAAAAAAATATTTTTTTAATAATAATAATAATAAAATTATACACTACCAAACATACATAATTCTTATTTAAAAACACACACCTCTTCACGCATATACAAGAACACGCATACCACTGCATTCAAACACAAGTTCTCTATGTATGGCATTGAGTTGAGTTGGTCCAACGCCCAGCGTCAGCACTTATTTGACTATACGGTGAACTGGTCCCAAGACTGACGTCTGTCAATTTTTTGTGCTGCCCACACAAACAGAGCGGGGTTACATGGAAAAAAATTGGACAAATCTGCCGACCATGGAACGCGAAACGCGGTTCTCTCGACCCGGAGACCAACGTTCGCCCCCCTCCAAGTATAGCAATTTTGCAGCAATCTAATGGATGCTGTTTTTATATCTGTCTGTTCTGGCCCTATTTTATATTAATCTGTTACTTCTTTGTGATGTTTCATATTCACTATGAAGAGGGTGGTTTATATCTGATGTTATACATTTAGCTTTATTCATTAATAGTAGAACATACATGTCTTTGAAAGGGGTTAGTTCACAGCCAATAATTTGGGAAATGTCTTCCTTATTTTGTCTACTCTTTGAGAATGGGTAATTGATAGGGTTCCTCCAAAACATATAATCCCAAAATATATTAAACTCTGGATTCAGGAGACATAAAAGATTTTCATAATTTTGTAGTCGACACTGAAAGACTTCAATTTCCTTAAAAAGTACAGTCGATGATTAGCTTTTTTAATCAGTATTTCAATATGTGTGTTAAAAGAAAGTTTACAATCAATGGTTAGGCCAGGATATTTATTTGTATGTGTCAACAACTTCAACGTGTACGTCCTTTATTTTTAGCGGTGTTAAAACAGGTGCCTCGTTTCGTCTAAAATCAAAGTTAATCTCGCACCATGACACAAACTTGTAAATCTCTTCAAAGTAAAAATCTTCGTTGTTTGTTATTGTTCCGATTAGGCAAGAGTCACCCGAAAATTTAATTAATTGCGCGTTTGTGCCTTTTGTTATTTTGTGAACAGAAATTCCCTATTATTTTTCAGCTCTATTGTTAACTGTAGTTTGACTGGAGGGTGACAAGCTGACTCAACCTTTTAATCTGCGGAGAGTTCAATCCCTCAAACATTCGCATTTTTTTCTGGTTGCCTATGATCCATAGCACGAGGTAGCTGTTGGTATAGCGTGTTTTCCGTGTTTGCGCCCGTACCGTCTGTTGACTACACCTCTTTTTGCCTCATCTTTTCTCACTACGAATAAAGAAAGTTACAACGAATGTGAGAAGCTGAGGAAGATCTTGTGAAGACTATTCTAGGATGCAATCGTAGTTCTGTTCAGTGCAAAACGAGTTCTCACATCATCGATCTCCTGCCAGAAAAATAGAAATGTGTGGTTCCACGAAATACACAGCTGGTGGGGTCGAGAGTTGAGTTGACTTGAGTTGGTTTACCGTCACTATAATAGACTACATTGGTGGGATCGAGAGAGAGAGAGAGAGAGAGAGAGAGAGAGAGAGAGAGGTGAGAGAGAGAGAGACATTAATATTACTTTTCCTGTGATTATATTTAGATGATCATTAATGATATATTTTCTGATTAGCCTCGATTCTACTGTTAAGTCAAAAGGTCGTATGGGTATATGTCTCTAATATTGATTTCATATTAATATTAATCAATGCGCCTACCACTACTTACTAAAAATCCATTTATGTCTCATGGAAGTGAAGATGGTCTAATTATGGCCAAAGCTGTTTGTATTCATGTACTCACAATTAAGTTCAAATCGACGATCCGTGCTAACTTGCCTTGATAGGTTTCTTTGTTATCGCCAAATCGAGTCATCGAGTGTTCATGTGAGTATAAAATTATGTATATGTTGACCAATTGTTAGTGTGATCATAAAACCAGATTGGCATCGGTTTCACTAGTGCATGAAGAGTTAGCGTGTGCAGAGTGTTGATTACATAAAAATGCATCTGAATTGGTGCGCTAAACATAAATGTTAGTAAATACCTATGGCTTCTCCACAGAAGCGGTGATGCTATTATTAGTACGGCTGCTTATTTATTTTAGAATTACTTTCAAAATTAGTGGCCAGTGTTTATCTTTCTAAGGAATCCTTGATATCGCAAAATCAAATTTGTTTAGCATTATATCTTCGAAAATTACAAAATACGTTCGCAAAGGTGTTCTTCCTGTTATTTTTGTTGTTGTTGTTGTTGTTGTTGTTGTTGTTGTTGTTGTTGTTGTTGTTGTTGGTGATGGTATCGATGTTGTTGTAGTATATTTTTTTGTTGTTGTTTTGTTGTTGTTGTTGTTGTTGTTGTTGTTGTTGTTGTTGTTGTTGTTGTTTTGGTGTTTTTGTCAAGATTGTCAAAGATGAGTAAACTGAAAAGCGGCGTGCTTTTGTCGCAAATATCCAGAGTTGATCGATCAGACTGGAGTAGAAACAATCGCCCTCCTTTTGCACTGCTCAGTCGAGAAATTACAAAGGTGTCTTAGCTGATCTGACAGTGTGATCTAGGAACAGAAAACGAGGTTTTTATTGTGAACTTGTTCTAATTGTGCAGTTAGGAGTTTAATAACCACTTTATAACTATATAATAGATACACTAAATAATGATTAGATCTCTTACATTATTCTGCGATTCTGTTATCAAGAAATACGTGATGCGGGCCCGATTTTGATTTCGTCAGGTGGCCCTCTTAGTAGAGTTTTTTTTAACACACTGTTTCGCTAAGCTGGTGAGTTTAGATAAGATAAGTCAAGACAAGTTTGATTAATACGGCATGTCAAAATTAAGAAATGGCATGACAAGAACACGTGTGCAATTATCTGTTAAAAATTGGAATTGGAAAATAAGAGTTTGCATATGTAGATATTAAAGAACGACAGAATTATTGAACTATTTTTAATTATGTTTATCACGATTATAAATAAAGATACCACTATAAATTCATTAAATAAATTGCAATCAATACGCATCTCTTCCCCTGTACACGCGCTGATGCCCCCTTCTGGCCCTGAGCGCTTTGTCCACGGGCGGGGAAAATGCAGCAACACTTAACTTCATTATCACCAGGCTGACCTGTTCCCCAAGGGAAAACACCTCTTGTTTCTGTTTGACTAGACCTACACATGCTTTTCTATTCTTGCTTTTAGTTGCGATTCTACGAAAGTCAATTCTCTCTTTTTACTGAGTTTAGACATTGTATGGAGAGGTCCACCCGTAATAAATCCGTCGATGACACTCAGATTAGGGCTTTCTGTGTACAAACAGGATATACTTTTAGACGGCCAACTTATCTTGGATGGCGCGGTTGCCCTGGGGTAGAACATCGGCTTCCGACGCAAAAGGTCCGTGGTTCGAGTCCTGGTGATTTCGCTCCATACTGGTTGGGTCGGTGTCAGTTTAATGTGACCAGCTGAGACAGTAGTCAGCGCATAAAATTGTCAGACGTCAGTCTTGGGGCCCGTCCACAATATTGCCTATATGGTGCTGATGTTGGACGTTAAACTAGCTCAACTACAACTCAACTCAATAGTAATGTCGCAGAAATAAACTTTTTGGTTCCTTTTTTTTTATTGTGCGTGTGTGTTGCTGCTTTTTTTTTTTAAGTTGTTCTTGCCATAATCATTTTAAAGCTTGCAAACATAGGGTTCAGAAGCTAAACCTTGTGTCGCATACGAAACGATCTAGTCGCCCCGTAGAGGTTTCACTTCACTTCGCGGTTTGCAGCTTTGATATGCAAGAGGTGCGGAACATGTGTTGAATAAACAATAGGGATTAATTATTTATTTATCGAGATTAAAATCGATATTATCTAGCTAGCCATTTCAGTTTTATTTCCACCCCATTTCACTTATAATAGCCTTGATGTAAACCTACATGTAGGGATTACACACCGATTTGTCCTCTGCGCATAGCGGTTTGCTTTGAGACTAATTTTATTATGTACTCCATGAAAAGAAATACAGTATCTGTATTTGTTTAACTTAAAATACGGTTGCTGGTTTGTTTATGACATTTTTCTTTGTTTTGTTGTGTTTTGTCTCAGATGAGGTTTTTAATTCATAATATGATGAGCCTTAATGAATAAAGAATTGATACACAGCGTGTGCATGCATAGAACCCCCTCCAGTTTCCACTCAGGACTATTCAGTACTTTGCTTTAAAAAGAAAACAAAAACAAAAACAAAAACACACACACAAACACAAATACACCCACACAAAACAACGCACAAGAACAATGGGAGCTGAAAAGAGTTGTAAATTCCCTCTCTTGTTACTACATGTCGTTTTTTAAATTGGCATAACTAATTGTTGTCCTAAGGGTCATTATGTCTTTTACTTTGACCATTATTTTTTCAGTTTAGGTTATTACTATAAGTACAGCAGCATTACGATATCAAGATGTTTTGTGGTCGGGAAACATTTCTACGAATGAGATTTTCAAATAATTGAAAAAAAAAGAGGAGGAAATACACCATAACACGCACTATGATGTATCCCTCAACCTAATCGTATGCAAATGTTATCAATTTGAACGTGCCCCGACTGACAGCGTCTCGACATCCCCCGGGTGCTCCTAGAGAGATTAAAGGACTGGCCGACTTGTTCTGTTTTATCTTGTTTTTGTTGTGCCTTTTCCCACTCATGTCTGGGCTTTACTAAAGGGGACAAATTAGCCTCAATGTTTTCCTTCAGCTTTGATGTTTGCTTATGCTTTTATATTCTTTAGTTATTGATAGTGAATGTTCCCAATAGGGCTTATCGATGCCAGGTATTGGCATTTTTCAAAGAATGGCTTTGCAGAGAGTTAATCATAAATCATTTACAAACATGTACTCTTCATGTACAACTACACTTCAGCTTTGTACCAGGATGCAGATTGGCTATTTTTGTGTTTTTACTACGTTACAATACTTTTGTCTGCTGCTGTTTTTACCCCCTTTGGTTGCTAAAAAAAAATAATCTGTTGCCAAGCAATCATGGAGTACACGCTGATTTCTTTTATCTTTGCGCAGCCATGTGTCGGGGAGAAAACAATCTCAACTGCTGCTTGTGGTTAGCAATAAGCGGTATAAAAATCTGACCCTTAGAGGCGACCAAGATGTGTGTGTGTGTGTCTTATAATCAAGTTAGCAGCGTAATAGGCGGAATAAACATTTCGCCATGGGGGATGGGGGGCAAGGTTGTTCAGGTAGTTTGTCAACTATTTAAGAAAACAACGTCCTCACCTCATTGTTGGCCAGGGGGCGCGGCAGCCCATCGGCTTCCGGCACAGGAGGTCCGTAATTCGAGCCTTGGAGATTTCGCCTCCTACTGGTTAGGTCGATGTCAGGAGTCATGGAATCCCGCCCTGTCTTGTGTGTGGCAGCACATAAAATTGTCAGACGTCAGTCTTGGGACTCGTCCACAATATAGACTATATAGTGCCGACGTTGGACTTAAACCAACTCAGCATCAACTACTCATTGTCTGCCTGCCACAGAAAGCGCTGAAAGTTGTTCTTTTTGTCATGCCACCATGGGAGCCGTTTATGGCACTTGCAATTCGAGTAATACCATGTACCAAACCAGAGGCGATAATTATGGGTGACACTGTTATTGAACTCGAAGGGATTTTACCTAGCTATTTCTAACCTACATGCTGAAAAGATGTTTAGCTTGTTATGTCTTTTTGCAGTGACGCATGTTGGCAGATGACACCCACAAACTTTTACTTATTTCCCCTAGCTGGTACTAGTAGAACAAATGTCTGGTACCCAGCAGATATTCATAAAAATAGAATGCATCCGACGTCGATTGGTTTTTATATAGTTTAAAGTAGTTAAATTTAGTTGGTAAGTTTTGTATCTAACTTTTTTTTTAAACATTTTGAGTACATTTTCGCCGATGGTATCTTCTTGATGATTGCTTTGACTTACATCCTTCAAGGCCCAGAACATATACAGTTTCGCAAATCAACAGACAGTCAAAATTATACAGCTTGGTGTGATGGCCTCTATGTGACTTTTGTTTCATTTGTTTTTCTTTGTTCACCTTACTCATGGAATGTTCAGCTTCTCTGTCAGCTTGATGGTGTTCCCTAGTGCCGTTTTGTTACTTCTTATTCCCATCTTCTCTCATTCCTGCATGGAACAAACACCCCTGATCCATGACAGATTACTTTCAGAAAATTGGTTCGATCTTTCACATCAAACCTTTTTTATTGGAAGACACTTTAAGTTCATTGGCTTGTATTTGTTTTTTCCTTAGGATTATGATGAACATGGTATGAACTCATAAATATCAGGTGGCAGTTGATTGAATTACCTCCTGACAACTATATAAAGTCCCCATAGTAGCTGTAGTTTGTTTAGTTCATTTGATGACAGAGCAGAGTTTGTGTGTCTGGCTTAACAGTCGCATTCAGCACGCATCTCTGAAAGCCTACACTCTGCCAAACTCGGCCCGCCGTAATTACATCCTCATTGATTTCTACCCGATGCAACAGTCTCGAGGTTTACCTACTTCTGATCGCCTGCACTTCGCTGTGTATGTTTGACAACAGGCACAAAAACAAACAAAGCCCCTCAAAAATACTGGCAATGCGTTTACAGTTGTTGCTTCTGTTTAAGCTGTATAAGAATGCGCTGTAGCCAAACTGAACGGGCGTATTTAAAGCTTAAAGCATCACCACGATAGTTTTATTCGGAATTCGTCGATGGTGGGGAATATATATGTGTGTTTAAATCTGCGCGGTGTCGTACACATGAATTACGATTGTAATCTATTTGATACAATCGGATCAAATAAGAATGAATTGGTGATAATTATGAATGTGTGTGGATCTTGAAAAGGATAAGTTGGATAAATAAAAGCAAAAAATACACACGTGAGTCAAAACAGTGCGACGAACAAGTCAACCATTGTAGCGTGAAGCTTCCTAAACAAAAAGCAGCCATCGAGGAGAGATTATTGTTGACTTCTGGTCTCCTATACCTTGTGGATGGATAATCATAGCCACTCGGCTGTCATTTACACATTATTCATACATAATTTGGGCCAGGCTTTTGACTTCACGGCCTCCAGACAACCGAGGTTGAGGACTCGGCCGTCCGCTGGACAATGTGACCCACATCTGTCAGGTCCGGCCCGTTGGTCACGCCGCGTGGGCTGCTACAACTCCAGGCAGTTTGGCACGCCCGTGACAGCTCCGGCGCCGGCTGCTCACAGCCTCACACTAGCCACGGTGGACAGAACCTCGCTGTTTCTGGGGAATAATGTATCTAAAAACTAGGGAAGGACCTCATTGCAGCCTGGTCTAGTTTATCGAATATCGATAACTGGCTTTGATAAGGAAAAAGAAATAATGAAGGAAGAGGTACATTGCAGTTGACTTCTTATTACAGATCAACCTGGTTTAGTTTATCGTATCTCGATAGCTGATTTTGATAAGGAAAAAGCAGGAAAGATGGAAAGAGCTGTTGGGGTGGTCAAAATACTGGGAAGTACACGAAATTTTGAAAGTTAAAGGGCGTTTAGGGATTCCTGAATTTACACTTATTTATGACAATGAACATTTAAGAGCCGTTTTATAATTTGTTTTAATCCATCAAAACATTATTACAAATCACAAGACGTCGCGCGATAAAAGGGGTTGAAAAGTTTAAGTGCTGTGTTGGGGATGGATCTTGGGTCGAAAGTCACATTTTACCGAAACAGAGTTGGAATAGTAAAGTACGGTATTTGAGGGAAGAACAGTTGGAAGTGGCGCGCGCTCACACATACACACAGATCCTGTGAGAGTAAAAGAAAATAAGGAGGAAGGGGTTCAAACTGAAAATTTGTTTCTGTTGAAGTGAAGATAAAGAAAACCTGGGAAGTCGTAAGCTTACCGCAGCGTTGTCCTTTCGACCCCTTGTGCCAGGCTACCTCTGCGTGTAATGAGCACTTTGTCAGACTTGTATGGAGATAACGAGGAAACTCTTAGATGCGCCTGGCTGTCACTTGAAAACCACGGGTGAGACAGTATTGGTTTTCTTTTTGTGAGATTTAGTACACCATCATGTATAATACAGTGTACCATGGTTGACATCACGTGGCAATGAACGGCACCCCCCCCCCCAAACTCATCTTATACCATAATCAGAACCATTCTTATCATCGTCATATTTTCGTTCTAACTCATCACTATACACGTATATATCGCTTCTACCAGCATAATTCACCGAGATATTCCGTGTTCACTTGCTTATTAAAGTAGATGGAAACGGTTGGCCTTATCCGTGCAACCCTGTTTATTGCCCGTCCGACATAATATGCTAATGGTGAACCTGCCAAGCCAAATTATTTCTTAGTGGAATATCAGTGAATTGTTGGACAGTTATTATCAGATGACAGACCAATCGGTGAAGTTAGCAAAACCCGTGATGATCATAGCATAGATTTGCCATAGATTTTCTAGAGTATTGGCGTTACTTGACATAGCCCTTGTGTGTCCAAATGTTTTCAATTACTTCTTTGATTTAAAAAAAAACGCACCTGGGTTTGGATGTGCTCGAACGTCCTCATAGTGGAAATAAAAAAAAAGAGTACCTTTGCAGTTCCCCTTCCCCGCGCCACCATCTTTGCCTCGACTATCAGAACTAGCTTCGTAGAATCGCCATGCCATTTGAAGCACCTTTTTGTTGAGGGCAGGTTTGTGCCTGGCACGGCGGCCTGTAACAGGAGCTTGAGAGGAATATCGATCAGAGGCTAAGTCTCTAAGCGGTCAGTGTTCATGGCCAAGAGTTAGTCTGAATGATTATTTATAAAGTGGCACAGACTGTCTAGTCCCCACTGGATAAGCTGGGGAAGATAGGCGTGAAAGCAAATTTTTGAAATGGCTCTTGTTACAAGGATCTAATGGCTCGAGGTGTACCACGAAAACACTCAAGTCCCCGTTAGTTACGGTTGTTTTTCATCTCTCTCTCTTTGTCTCTCTCTCTCTTTGTCTCTCTCTCTCTATCTCTCTCTCTCTCTCTCTCTCTCTCTTCTCTCTCTCTCTCTCTCTCTCTCTCTCTCTCTCTCTCTCTCTCTCTCTCTCTCTCTCTCTCTCTCTCTCTCTCTCTCTCTCTC
This sequence comes from Elysia chlorotica, assembly GCA_003991915.1. Classification (NCBI taxonomy): domain Eukaryota; kingdom Metazoa; phylum Mollusca; class Gastropoda; family Plakobranchidae; genus Elysia; species Elysia chlorotica. The sequence goes on from RQTK01000260.1 coordinate 87,058, forward strand.
TCTTCCTCTCTCTCTCTCTCTCTCTCTCTCTCTCTCTCTCTCTTTGTCTCTCTCTCTCATCCTCTCTCTCTCACACCTCTCCCACACATTCTTCCTCACCCCCCTCTTTTTCTCTTCTTCTTTTTTATCAAGCTTGTATTTTCCTATAACTATGTTATTAAATATGTCATGGGGGGAGGGGCTGGATTACTACTACTACTACTACTACTACTACTACTACTACTACTACTACTACTACTACTACTACTACTACTACTACTACTACTACTACTACTACTACTACTACTACTACTACTACTACTACTACTACTACTAATCTCTCTCTCTCTCTCTCTCTCTCCCTCTCTCTCTCTCTCTCTCTTTGTCTCTCTCTCTCATCCTCTCTCTCTCACACCTCTCCCACACAATCTTCCTCACCCCCCTCACCCCCCTCTTTTTCTCTTCTTCTTTTTTATCAAGCTTGTATTTTCCTATAACTATGTTATTAAATATGTCATGGGGGGAGGGGCTGGACTACTACTACTACTACTACTACTACTACTACTACTACTACTACTACTACTACTACTACTACTACTACTACTACTACTACTACTACTACTACTACTACTACTACTACTACTACTACTACTACTACTACTACTACTATTGTCTCAATATGCTTTTTGAAAGAAAATGGATATTATTTGCATAAATTTAATATTTTACCCACGTTAACCTTAATGCGTCGCACAGTTTTATAGAATTTTGCCTTCCTGCTAAAAAGCATTTACCATAACAATTTTGAGCTTGGCTCCATTATTATAAGATTGTTGTTGCTGTTGTTGTTGTTGTTGTTGTTGTTGTTGTTGTTGTTGTTATTATTATTACTATTTCGTCATACTGCCCTAGAAGTATTGTGCTCCAGAGATCACAACTTAAGTGTCATAAGCGATGATCGTTAGATGCTCAAGACTTTCTCTGTGCTTATCTTTTGCTATGGTATCCACAAATATTGATTTCGTTTAGCCTGTAGTTTTTATACATCTGGCTTTTGTCAATGGAGCCAAGAAAGTGAATGCCTGTATTGCCCAAACTGAGGTTTCTCTGTCTCACTCTGTTTATCTGTGTGTGTCACCCTCTTTCTCTCTCCCTTGTCTATCTCTCTTTTTCTATTTCCCTCTATCTTCATATCTCTCCTTCTCTCTGTCTGTCTCACTTTTTCTATCTGCCTCACTCTGCGTGGCTGTCTCTGTCAATCTCTCTCACTATCTCTCTTCTTCTCTCTCTCTCTCTCTCTCTCTCTCTCTCTCTCTCTCTCTCTCTCTCTCTCTCTCTCTCTCTCTCTCTCTCTCTGTCTGGCTTTGTCCTTCTCTCCGTCCCTCTCTCTATGTCTCTCTTTTTCTCCTTTCTCACTCTATCTGTATTTCTCCTCCCCCCTCTCTCTCTCCCTCCCTCTCTCTCTATCTTCTCTCGCCCTCTATCTCTCTCAGATGAGATCGATGACTATGACGTTGGCGTCGGCCTTTTGAGGGGAAACTAATGGGTCTCAGTGCAGTTGGCGAAGACCTTTTGTCGTCGTCTTTGGTGTTGGTGAATGTGACACCAATGGCCATGTCTTGTGTGGGTTATCACAGTTCATAGGTACCAATCTGAGGTAACAATGCTTTCTGAACGACAGTGTTACGTGGTTACACCAATGCGTAACCTATAACATGTAATAAATAGTATGGATCAAGATCTATAGTAATGAATACAGTTCTCTAGCGAAAGCTGTCTGTTTTAGATTTATCAGTCATCCATGTGAACAATGTGAACATTAGAAAAATGCTACTTGTACCATGGGGCGACTTATCTTTAAGTCACTGCCTCATGTACTCATCATTGCTTTGTTCCGGACAGATGCCCTCGGTGTATCCCGTCCCTTCTCTCTCTCTCTCTCTCTCTCTCTCTCTCTCTCTCTCTCTCTCTCTCTCTCTCTCTCTCTCTCTCTCTCTCTCTCTCTCTCTCTCCTTCTATCTTTCAATCTCTCTGTTAGTATGACATGTTAACCTCCCCCTTTCTTTGCGTAAAAATTTCTCCTTCTGTTTATTGGGGACAAGTAAGTTGTTATCATTGTCTAGGTGTGCTATTAAGGTGATATTAATGTCTGTTGTGTGATCGACATGATTTTCGTGTGGATTGTGATTGTTTTACATATTTCTTGATATACAACTTTTTAACGACATTGCTTAATTGGCTACCATGTTTTCGATGCCACCAATGCCTCGTATATTCACCTTTTCTACATCAACGTTTCTTATATTTTCTAACATCGTGGTAGTCATCATTGTCACTTATGTCGACGATCTAATTCTATGGGCCATCATATTTTCTGTGACATCAAAGATCATACGTTTTATAAATGCGACCACGCTTTGTGTAAAATCAATGTACCTTATGGCTTTAACAGCAAGGTCTCCTGTATTACAAACAATAACATAGGTTTTGTCAAGGTCTCCTGTATTGGCAACCATAACCCAGTTTTTGTCCAGGTATGCTATATTGGCAACCATGACATAGGTTTTATCAAGGTCTTCTGTATTGGCAACCATGACATAGGTTTTATCAAGGTCTCCTGTATTACCAACCATAACATAGGTTTTATCAAGGTCTCCTGTATTGGCAACCATAACATAGGTTTTATCAAGGTTTCCTGTATTACCAACCATAACATAGGTTTTATCACGGTCTCCTTTATTGGCAACCATGACATACGTTTTATCAAGGTCTCCTGCAAAGGCAAACGCTTTCTGAACCTCAATATTGCATTTTGTGTGTATTGATCGAGTGGCCTGAATCCAAGGTTGAGCAGTCGAAATATTTTTATAACGTGATTTAGAAGAGGTGGGTTTGTTCTGTTTTGTTTCTTTCAAACAAGTGGTGTAAATTGGTTCTTTCAAGTTTTCTGTTAGTTGAGCATTTACCTTATTTGGGCTCGTGTTTTTGTTAAAGATCACATCCTGTTTCTCTTGATTAATGTCGACGATTGACTTCATTGCTATGCTACGTCCATCAAATAATGCATCCCTCAACGTGTTTAAACATTTATTTGTAGATGCCCTCGTTGGATATGACAAAAAGACTTAACATAAAAAAAAACAATTGTAAGTCACTCATAACCAACCATTAAAAGCCTCTATTAGACTGCAAAGCGTCCGGATCTATGTATGTGTTTGCTATTTTACTCTTATAATTTCAGAACTGGTACCGCTTGTTCATGTTGCCTCCGTACCGAATCAGCCACTTACACACCCTTAGTTTGTGGAAGTATGCCCTCGGTCGTATTTCTAATCGATGGTTGCATGGGCAGTAGATATTTCCCAAATCTTCGCAATAGTGCATTCTTTGAACACATAATCTTTGGTTCCTTTTCGTTTTCTCTTTTCATTAATGTATTTCTTCAATATCGCACTCTTTATCAACGGATTTTTTATGTCTGCGAAGTGAACGAGCGCTCAGTGTTATTCATTATTATTTTTAATTTATTTATTTATTACTTTTTTTTCTTCTATCTCCTGTTTTAGCTTTTTCCTTACCACGAGTTTTTTTTTCATTTTGTTCTCCATTACCCTCTAACAATCTATTTATCCACACATAGATTCCTACAATATCTATCTGTCTTTCAGCTTTTTCCTTATCACTCCTGCGTTATGCTAACCCCCCCCCCCCTTTTCTTTGACTTCCACCCCTATTGCTCACCCCTATTTTACCTCTAGGTATAACTATGGTGGGATGTTTTAATTAAAATCTTGAAACTGTTCATTTTCGTATATAATAATATTTGTAAGCACACATATAATCTGCTGTTGTATTGATACTTCGTGGTTCCCTGCTTAACTGAGGCGTCTCGCAAACACACCACAGGGTTGACTGAAATCCCAGCCCCACACAGAGACCAGCGCTCCTGTCTATGGCCAAACTTCTTCCATAGTTCTCCCTGAGTTTAGTTCTTTTTGAGAGGGGGTATTTTTGGTTGCTTTTTTATTTTCTGACAATGAATGAGATAAATTGTTCATCCGCCCAGAGTTGATGATGTCAATAATGGCTGCAAAAGAAGCAAAACACGCATTATAGATTGAGTTCAGACTTGGTTAGCTGATTGATGCAGTTTAAAGCCATTTTGATGATCTTTAAACTTAGTCTAATTACTCAGAGGACGAGGTAGCCCCATGGGTAGAACGCGCGCCTCTAATCAGGAGACCCCAGGTTTAAATTTCGTATATTCTTCCGTATGGGTTGTATCGGTGTCATCAGTATAATATGTTTCCGTTGAGACAGAAGACATGATACTGATACCTCTGCTCTATCTCTTTGTAAAGTAGCACCTTTAATTGTCAAGCTAATGTGCAAAACAGTTTAGTTGTTCACCGTGGACATAAAGAAGCTTAATTTTAAAAATTAACTTTTATACATTAGCTGAAAAGCAGTTTCACTCAGGATCTCTGCCTGACCAGTGACCAAGATACCTCTGCTCTATATCTTTGTAAGGTAGCACCTTAAATTGTCAAGCTTTCCATTTTTGGAGCTCATGCGCAAAACAGTGTAGTTGTTTACCATGGGCATAAAGAAGCTTAATTTTAAAAATTAACTTTTATACATTAGCTGAAAAGCAAACTCCCTTGAGTTGTTTGTTGTTGTTTTGTTTTAGTCAACTTGTTTGTGCTGTCATTGGGGCTTATATGGGAATTGCCCGAATGTTGATGATTATCAGTGTCGTAGCCAAACTTTAGCACCGGTGAAGCAACGTTTCTCAATGATAATTATCGTCGTAATTCCTTTTAGATGGTGAAAATACTCGATTGATTGGCCAAAAAAACCGCAAAATGTGTGATTGATGACGAGTCGAAATTGAATTATGGTGATTACGTATGCTTCATTGAAAAACGACGTTTAACATTTTCACCCAAAACCATAAGTGGTGTGATGAGGTGGCCAAAGGCATTTAGAATCAATAGCTGAAAGATCTTAGTTGGAAAAGTAATCTTTTTGTTGGGAAGAGAACTGCCAAGCGGGATATGAGCCATCAAAGTTAAAAACAGCTTGGCTCTTATTGATTTTACAGATCTGCTAGCGATAGAGCTCTTGGCACAAACAGAGTGAAAGGTCAAGCCCTATGATAGTGCGTGCTTTTTTCCTTCCTTGGCATTGCCAGATCAGGAACAGATAAAATAACGTTAGGATTTAGAGCGCTTTTCTCTTGGGTTTTTCTGTTTGTTCTGTCGATGCCTGTATTTTACCTTCAGGAGATGATGGGTTTATGCTCGTCTACATTCTCGAAGCGTTCTTGCTTAACGTGGAATTGAAGGGTAAAATCACAAAGAACCACATTGATTATTTGGTTTTTTCTTCGTCCACTTTGTTTCCTTTTCCCCTCTTGTTCATTTCAGATAAAAAATAAATCTTATCAACAATGAAATGCGAATCTAGCGATGGTAAACTCATCAAGTGCCTTGTATTACTTTTAGATTCTAAAACTGCTAGCAAGGACTAAAACTGTTTTGACCACTCGTTGTCAATAGGGTCATGAGATCTTAATGTAAGTTGTCGAATTTTACGACATATTTATGTAGCTCTTTAAAATAAATTGTTACAAAATTATTGATAAATACGTATAAGGATGTGCATTTGGGTAAGTTAATATTAAAATTGTACTCTTTAATCACAAGAACGTATTATATTTCTAATTTCACTTGTTAATACTGCTTCTGAAATTTAGAACATAGATTTTGATAACCAAAAAATACTATTGTTGATAATTAACAGCATCAGGAGAAAGAGAAGCTTTAGCAGCAGCAGCAATAGAAGTAAAAGTAGTAGTAGTAGTAGTAGTAGTAGTAGTAGTAGTAGTAGTAGTAGTAGTAGTAGTAGTAGTAGTAGTAGTAGTAGTAGTAGTAGTAGTAGTAGTAGTAGTAGTAGTAGTAGTAGTAGTAGTAGTAGTAGTAGTAGTAGTAGTAGTAGTAGTAGTAGTAGCAGTAGTAGTAGTAGTAGTAGCAGCAGCAGCAGCAGCAGCAGTAGAAGAAGTAAAAGTAAAAGTAGAAGTAGTAATAGCAGTAGGTGTAGGTGCTGTTGTGAAAGTGAAGGTTTTTGAGGCTGTGGAATCGCTTGTTTGGAAAATTGTAGGGGGCGGGGGAGGGGGGGCAGAATTGTTGCAATGGCAACATCAGCAACAATTAAAATTATGTTATTAGCGGCGTGCTGTTGTTGTTTTGCTTTACCTGTCACCCACAGTAAACACAGTAGTGGTTGGCATGGTGCTGTGGTAGCAACAGCAACAGCAACAACAACAACAATTATAATTATATAATGTTATTAGTAGTACATGTATACTATTTATTGCTTTATTGTACCTGCCACCCACAGTAGCACGCCAGAAGCGATTAGAATAATGTTGTTAGTGGCACATGTTTAATGTTATTGCTTTGTTCTCCCTGCCACCCATAGTAAACACAACAATTAGAATAATGTTATTAGTGGATCATGTATACTATTGTTTCTTTGTTCTCCCTGCTGCCCTCAGTAAACACAACAATTAGAATAATGTTATTAGTGGGTCATGTATACTATTTTTTCTTTGTTCTCCCTGCCACCCACAGTAAAGACAACAATTAGAATAATGTTATTAGTGGATCATGTATACTATTGTTTCTTTGTTCTCCCTGCCACCCACAGTAAACACAACAATTAGAATAATGTTATTAGTGGATCATGTATACTGTTTTTCTTTGTTCTCCCTGCCACCCACAGTAAACACAACAATTAGAATAATGTTATTAGTGGATCATGTATACTATTGTTTCTTTGTTCTCCCTGCTGCCCTCAGTAAACACAACAATTAGAATAATGTTATTAGTGGATCATGTATACTGTTGTTTCTTTGTTCTCCCTGCTGCCCTCAGTAAACACAGTGGTGGTTGGCACAGTGCTGTCCGGCCTGGCCATGCTCCTGGCCAGCCTCTCCACTGTGGCCGGCCTGTCCAGCGTGACCAACATGTGCTACCAGGCCCTGCCGAGCACCAAGGCCTCCATCTACGAGTTCCTCACTGGGCGGTCCTCGGGCCCGCACTCCGCCCGCATCACCTGGGACTGGCACGAGCCACAGACTGTCGGCAAGACCATGACCTTCGGAGTCCGGGTGAGTGCTTGTGTAGGACCTACTTTTCTTGGGTCCTGTATAGATCTCACCATGACCTTCGGACCCTGGTGAGTGCTTGTGTAGGACCTACTTTTCTTGGGTCCTGTATAGATCTCACCATGACCTTCGGAGTCCGGGTGAGTGCTTGTGTAGGGCCTACTTTTCTTGTGTCCTGTATAGATCTCACCATGACCTTCGGAGTCCGGATGAGTGCTTGTGTAGGACCTACTTTTCTTGGGTCCTGTATAGATCTCACCATGACCTTCGGACCCTGGTGAGTGCTTGTGTAGGACCTACTTTTCTTGGGTCCTGTATAGATCTCACCATGACCTTCGGAGTCCGGGTGAGTGCTTGTGTAGGACCTACTTTTCTTGTGTCCTGTATAGATCTCAACAAGAACTTTGGGGTTCGGGTGAGTGCTTGTGTAGGACCTACTTTTCTTGAGTCCTGTATAGATCTCACCATGACCTTTGGGATCAGGGTGAGTACACGTGAATGTCATGATTTCCTTGGCTCATTATAGATTTCTCCATGATATTTGTAGTCGGAGTGACTTTTGGCGCCAGGATCAGTACATGTGTAGGGCCTACTTTCTTGGGTTCTGTATTATTCGAGAACTCCACATGACGTTTGGTGTCAATGTTAGTACATGACTGTGTAGGCCCTACTTTCCCCGATCACGTATCATTACAGAAATAACTATGGCCTTTGAGGTCCATGAATACATGTGCAGGCCCAGCTTTCCCAGGTCATATAATATAATTATAGAACTCCCCTGGTCCTCATTGATGCCCCTTGCCTCTGACCAGCAGAAGGAGATTATAGGCAAGTGCAAGAGCTAATGGAGATGAATGGTCAATGTGTTTTTAAATTTAGTTGATTTAACGGGCTGCTCGCTTTGTTCCTCAAAAGTGATTAAAAAAAGGTTTTGGGGTTAAGTTGGGTGGGGTGGATACAGGCAAACAGAGAGAGAGAGAGAGAGAGAGAGGGGGGGGGGGGGGGGAGAGGAGTGGGAGAGGGCCCAAGCAAAGCAGTGGAGAGAAGAAGATGGATAGAGATGTGAGAGGGGCAGGGATAGGAGGAGACAGAGGGAGGGAGGCGGGAGAAATGTATAGAAAAAAACAAAACATTTTTTTCTGTACAGGTTTTACATTTTCATGTTGAAGTATTTAGTTTTTTATTTATATATATAATATATATATTATAATTAGCCTTTGTTTCCTTGTGTCACATAATAATATTGAGGGAAGGGGAAGGGGGTGTATAGAAGGAAAAAAAAAAAGAAAAGAAAACATATTACAATGAATGTTAGTCAATTGCATACCTTAAAACATTGGATGGTTATACAAGTGATGTCTCTTGCTCCTTTTCTTGGGCCTGAGGAGGATTGTAAGAAGTCCAGGTCCTTTTTTAACAAAGTGCGTATGACACAAGTAAATGCTGTCTCCATAATATTCTCCATGCAAAACAAGCAAATACATAAAGTGTTTTATAATAATATCATTAATATCTGCAATAAATGAATAATTTTTGCAATGTTCTCCCTAGGAAAGAAGATGAGAGTAAGACCAAAACTATATAGAGGGATATGAAGAGGGAGAGAAATATAGGGTCGCGTTAGTGCTGTGGTTAGAGCATCGCCTTCCATCGTAGGAAGCATGTGGATCGAGCTCTCAATTTGGCTGCCGCATTTTCCCTATTCGTTGGGTAGGTCTTAGTATAATATGGCTAACCAAGTTCTGGATAACTCGATCTTGGGTCCTGTTAGCATATAGAGCTTATTTCAGGACATGAGAAACTTTAAACTAGGAGATAGCTTACCCTTCTCCAAACAAAAGTGAAGATAGGCAGATAGAAAAGATAGAAACTAATAGTTGCCCCTAGTGAACATTTAGCCGTTTTCTTGTTTTCAGTTTTACCAGAAGAATGGCAGCCCTTACCCTGTGTCTAATGGGGACGGAATCCTCATCGAGATAATGCACGAGGGTCTCAAGGTGGCGCGGACGGTGGAATTTGCTGGAGACCTCAGCAGGAGAGCCAACAATGCTAGCTCAGGAGATGCTGGCATCAACATGGGCAGCAGTGTGGATGGCAGAGGGGATTGTGGGAACAGAGCCGGTGAGGGAGAGGCGCCGATCGGCCTGGACGCCATCAACCTGACCAGGGTCTCCTTCACAGTGCACAAGTCCGGGGTCTACAGCATTGCTGTCATGGTGGGCGGCAGGCACGTCAAGGACAGTCCCTTTGCCCGCAGCTTTGAGCCTGGTAGGTGCATCCTCACATCATCAGCACAGTAAGGCGGCTCGTCCAGTGAAGATTTTAGGATTTTGCACTCTGAACTCCCATATCATGCAAATACAAAAGTTGAAGCCAATCATGGCCATGGTTTGACAGTCATGTGCCATTTGAGTCCAGACTGTAACTAGCTGTTATTTGAAGTGGATGCATAAATTTAGTGGGAGGGGACGGCAGTGTAAATCAGGAGTTTGGGCAAGACTTAAATCTTAACATGAATGCTCTTGTACTTGTAGACTCCATCTTTTTATTATATTATGTGTGTGTGTGTGGGTGGGGGGGGGTAGGAAAGGTAAAAAAAAGGGCAGGTGAAGAACAGACCTGATACTTGAACAATTAAAAAAAAAAGTCTTAAACTTTTAAAAATACGGCTTCCATGTTGTGTTACTGCTATTAGTAGCATTACTTGGTACTAAGCAACATTTAGGAACATGAAAGTCAAGTTGTTTAATTTGTCTGTAAAAACTGTACTCAAGAATACATGGAGATGTCCATCTTTTTCAAATCCAGTCTAGACTAAGATATTCTTATTATAGTAGAGCTAATGTTGTTCTTTTTTTTGTGGAAATCCAGGACCAATTGATCCTTCCAAAACTGGCTTCACACACTACACATCCACTGTGGTATTCCCATCTGGCACAAGCTTTCCCCTTGTGATTGAGACCAGGGATACTTTTGGCAATCTCTCTGCTTACAAGACGGATCACAAGGTCTTCTTCAAGATTAAAGTGAAAGAGGTGAAAAACCAGGACGTTTTATGGTCCTTGCTCTAAGCTATAATGGTATGCGTGACTAAAATCATTTAATTCAGCAAGGCACAAGTTTGGCTTAGGATTGTAAGATTTAGGAATTGCTGTAGACTTAAGCTCACGACCACAAAAGTTACATTAAAATTTCATTTTTCTTAGATTATACAGTATGACTAATCAATTGCATTCCTGCATGCCTCACAGGCCAGGAAGTATACAAGCTCAAATGCAAAGAAAACATTTGAGAAAAAAAATATTGAAGTATTTTTTGTATATCACGTAAATAATTTTTTTTGAGGGGGGGGCAATGTTATGACAAGTTATGGTTAAGTTTTAGTCATATCTTGGTTATATATAGACTTTAATCAACATAAAATGTTCAAATCTCTGACTTCTAGGCAGGAACCAACGAGCGCTACTCCCCTACCACTCAGATCATCTACAACACACATGATAAAAAACTGGTCATGTATATAAAGATAGACAAAGAAGGATGCTACCAGGCAGTAGTTTCCTATGGCGATGTCAAGCTAAAAAATGGAGAATTTGATATTCTTGTCCTTAATGGTGAGAGGGAAGCGCAGATGAAGTTGTGGAAAAAAGTGAAAGTGTGTGTGTATGTGTGTGTTTATGTTTATAACTACTTTGTTATCATTTTGATGGTGTTGAATTGTTCTATCTGATTCATTTTCAAATTTATAGCTTTCTTATTTGTAGTCCTAAACTCAAATAAACTTTGAAACAATCCATGAATGGTGAAAATGAATTTGTTTTACTTTTTTTTTTTCAATATAAGATGATTGCTCATATGAAATATTTGATCTAATTAAATAGGATCATTTTATTGTGTGCACATTCAATTGTAAAACTGATATTCTGTATTTTTTTTTTCTATTTCATAGCAACTGAGCTAAATAAAGTTCAGAAGAATGTAGCGAAGAGGAAGCACAACCTGTGGTATGAAGCAAGGCTTTTAAATCAAAACGGAGAAAAATTAGAAAAACCCAAGAAAGTTTTTTTGTACATATCCCCCAAAGTAAGTAAATCTCTATTGTGGTGGTTTTAATTTCCTAATGCCGACTTGGCATCTGGCTTTTTAATTATAGCTTTTTTTTTTTACCACACATTAAATTTTCCATTAAGATGTTTATCCATCTGTTTTTCGTTGGCTTGCCGACTTTAAAAGTTTAGATTTTTTTTTTTTTATCATTTTAAAGTTTTGAATTTTCGCCATTAGAATGGAGGATTTATTTTGAGCAAAGTTAGAAAACTTCACATCTGTGAAAAACATTATATGTGGTAGGAGCAGATTTACTAATACTGAAAAATTATTGCAAAGATTTTTGTAATTAAAGAATTATCTCAAATAATATGATGTTTTATTTGAAGACTTGTTCTTTCATTCACAGCAACTTACAATAAAGGAATTCTACTTCAAGATTTACCCCAAGAAAATTTGCACATTCCGAGTATGTCCCTGGACAAAGGTTAGACTGATTTTAATTTAGATCTAAAAAGCCTTGTGTTTTACTTTCTTTGATATTAAGTGAATTTTAAAACATTTCAGTCCTGATAAATATTCTCAAATATTTCTGAAATAAGGACAAAATTTCAGATGGAAACTGATTGTACTCTGGCTGAAAAAATTATAACAATGGTAATATTAAATTAAATAAAGATGATTAGGGCAGATTTGGGAGGGTTATTTTTTCCGAATGTCAAAAGTAAAAGCCATAAAAGACATTTTAACAAAATAAATAGGAGGAAAAATGCATTTGTTTTGCTTTTTTTGCAGTTTATATTTAATGGCACTAACAACCAATTTGAAGCACCCACATTTTGTATAGAGGACGGAAGTCAACCATCTATTGAACTGGCAGCAAAGGAGAGAAATACGATAGCAGCGACTTTCTCATGTTTCTTACTTAAGAGCATAGGTCAGTTCCATCATTCATAGATCAATGGATGTCATGTTTGGTGGCAAATCGATGTAAGAATTAAATTGCTTATTTTAACATTTATGGGTTGGTGCCCTGAATTCGTTTTTCTTTCAATGGTTTCAGAACTCTTTTTTTTCCTCTACATGTTTCAAAAATGGGAAGACTTGTCATCCATAAAAATATTGAGATTTTCCTTTCTATGACTTAAGTTTTTAAAAATGTGTATGGTGTCAACGTTGTGCTGATAAGATTTCTTCAGTTAATTTAAACTTATTAAATTTGAAAAAATTAGAAGCTGAAAGTTGGTTGATGATCACTAAGACTTCTATCTCTTAAGTACATTTTGCTCTGCTTTTCTTTTCTTACGAATGTTTCTTTCCTGTTTCCTTCTTTGATATATAGGAGGCTCAGAGACCTTTAATGATAAACGAGACTTTTTTTACCGTGAAATTCGAACCACCCATCACAAAAGATCACATTCAAGCCTACTGCTGAAAGTGGACAGAGCAGAACTATTGGTTACAGTAAGTCTATCAACAAAAATTAGATATCTCATAAACTGTCTCTACAAACTAATTAGACATACATGTATTAAAAGCAATTCACTGGAATAATATGTTTCAGTTAGCTTGATTTTCGTAGATATTATAGTGGTTGGCATAATCATATTCTGAATTCTTAGAGAGCTTAATTTGCAAGTTGAAGGTGAAAAACAAATTGAAAGCTCTATGTTTAGCAATAGTTTTCACTTTCACTGATGCTGTGTTTCCTCAACTGTTCTTAACAGCTTCTTTACTGTTGAATATCTCATTAGAAATTACAATACTGATGAGAAGAAGAAGAAAAGTGAGTGAGTGAGTTTGTTTTTATGGCACGTCAGCACTGTAACGGTTATATTGTAGAAAAAGAAGAGTAATGATAAATGTAATGTTGATAGTAATAAAATTTAATAATAATAATAATAATAATAATAATAATAATAATAATAATAATAATAATAATAATAATAATAATAATAATATTGATGATGATAATGATGATAGATCATGGATGATAATAATAATAATAATAATAATAATAATAATAATAAATATGATAGTAATAATAATAATAATAATAATAATAATAATAATAAGAAGAAGAAGAAGAAGAAGAAGAAGAAGAAGAAGAAGAAGAAGAAGAAGAAGAAGAAGAAGAAGAAGAAGAAGAAGAAGAAGAAAAAGAAAAAGAAGAAGAAGAAGAGTAAGCAACAAGGGTCTTTTAAATTGCAGTTTCCTGTATTGTGGTTTAAAGCGCCTTAGATACCAATTGAAGTGTATCTGCAAGTTCAGCTGAAGAGAATAAGAGCAACTCTTATTTAAGTTGTTTCATGAACACTTCCGACCTAAATAGTTACATTTATGGTTGTGTATTTTCAGTCTTACCGAGCCACAAAACATCTCAACTTGGGGGACTGGTGTAAGCGGTTTGAGATGGTGTTTGCTGGTGAGCAGGGCCTGGACTGGGGAGGGCTCAGCAGGGAATGGTTTGAGATCCTCTGTAAGGAGCTCTTTGATCCTGCCAGCTCAGAGCTTTTTGCCAGACTCAGTGACAACCCACAAGGACTGGTATATTTTTTTTTGTATTTGGTCTTTAAAAAAATTATTTGGTTAAAAGAAAATTTATAATGATTTTTAATAGATCATTATTTGCATAACTAATAACTATATGCATTTTTTTCAAGATTTCTTTTCATAAATGTATTTTCCAAGGTCAAGTAAAACCATTCAATTGTTATACACGGTGGCTTGTGTTAATTCAATATTGACTTTTTTGTGACTCTTCCCTCTTTTGTAGCCAGTTCAATCATTTCAAATATAATTCAGTTAATCTGTATTCCTTTACAATCAACAGTGTATCAAAGTCATACTGCAACCTTGCTATCAATTCACTTGCTTCAGGTTCATCCTAATCCTAAGCGTTCGCCAAGTCTGAAGCTGAAAATGTACGAGTTTGCTGGGAAAATTGTTGGCAAGTGCCTTTTTGAGTCTTCTGTGGGTCGCACTCAATTGGTGAAGGCCCGATTCACTCGCTCCTTCCTGGCTCAGCTGATTGGGCTTAGAGTCACCTACAAGGTTAGCATTTCTCTAAGAACCTGTGAAGTATATATATCACACACTTGTACCTTTGACATTACTTGCTGCTTGTTTGAAGTACAATTTTAAAATTCTTTATAGGTAACTAGAGTTGAGGGTATTATAAACTTTAATACTGTTCATAAGAGATTCTAAGCAAATAAAGATCAATTGTCCTGCCTTTCTAAGATATTGAAGTTTTTCTACAAGAAGACAAAAACCCATTAGTGTGTGTTGTAAATGAACTTAATGTATTTAATCTGCTTGCAATATATAATGATTTTTTTTCTATTTATGAATACAAAAAGAACTACATATTATTAACTATGTTAATGTAACTCTTTTTTCAGCATTTTGAGACAGACGATCCTGAGTTTTTTACAACAAAAATCTCTTACATAGAAAACAATGACGTTGATGACATGGAGTTGACATTTTCAGAGGAAGTCTACAGTGCCCAGGGACAGTTGATGAAGGTGAGGAAACTGTTCTCATATCACTCCGTCTTGTTTGATGTCACATTGCAAACACCCTGTTCAAAGGTTATGTTTTTTTAATGTTTTTCACCTTTCATTAAACAATTTTAAATAAATTTCACCTTTTGGTTGACCTCAAAATAGGATTCTATCCATCCTATGGTTGCCATTACACTATAGTTGTTTCCTGTGACAAGGATTATTTTGTCACAAGAAGGGTGATTAAAGTCTCATTGATATTTGAAGTGAGTGATCTCGATTTCATAGCTTATTTTCTTATCTGTGTCAATGGTAGTTATTTTCTTATCTGTGTCAATGGTAGTTATTTTCTTATCTGTGTCAATGGTAGTTATTTTCTTATCTGTGTCAATGGTAGTTATTGTCTTATCTGTGTCAATGGTAGTTATTTTCTTATCTGTGTCAATGGTAGTTATTGTCTTATCTGTGTCAATGGTAGTTATTGTCTTATCTGTGTCAATGGTAGTTATTTTCTTATCTGTGTCAATGGTAGTTATTTTCTTATCTGTGTCAATGGTGGTTATTGTCTTATCCAATCAATTAAAGTGTATCAACCATGACAAAATAGTAGTTTTGATTATGCTTATCCGTTTAAGTGTTCCTTGATCAAGACTGAATTACAACCCACCAGGTAACTTATTTTGTAATAATGTATTTCTACACAGAAATATCACTCAACTTTCAGGCCACAGGTTGTACTTCTCCAGTACACCAAAATTATCTTTTACTCTATCACCTATAGAAACTTGTTGTTTGTTATAATAGGATTTCAAGTTATCTTCGTATACTTCAGTGACAACTTCTTAATATTAATGAAAGCATTGGCCACGGAATATACTATAAGTGAAGTAGTAGTAGTAGTAGTAGTAGTAGTAGTAGTAGTAGTAGTAGTAGTAGTAGTCGTAGTCGTAGTCGTAGTCGTAGTCGTAGTCGTCGTCGTCGTCGTCGTAGTCGTAGTCGTAGTCGTAGTAGTAGTAGTAGTAGTAGTAGTAGTAGTAGTAGTAGCAGCAGCAGTAGCAGTAGCAGTAGTAGCAGCAGCAGCAGCAGCAGCAGCAGCAGTAGCAGTAATAGTAGTATTGTATGGCTACACCTCCACATTTAGCCTGTCAATCCAATCCAAGATATTAGTCTGTCATCAGCAGCCTGAACTGTGTCATACCCTCCATCAAGTTTTGTAAAAGGGCAGTGGAGGATTATATGGACAGTTGTGTCGGACTTCCATTACATCGAGTACATGTGGGTGATTCCCCGAGTTTCCATTTATTCATAATTATTAGATTTTGTTCGTCCATGTCTGGTTCACAGTTATATATCAAAGAGATAATAATTGCTTCTTTACCTACCACTTACTACACTGTCCCCTTTGTGAATGACAGGTGATAGACTTGGTTCCCAATGGCTCCAAGATCCCGGTGACAAACAGCAACAAGATGCGCTATCTGGACGCCCTGGCCCAGTATCGCCTTGTCCAGCCAGTGAAAGAGGAGGTTGACAGCTTCATGCGAGGGCTCAGTGGAGAACTTATCCCAGAGAACCTGCTCAGCATCTTTGACGAGTATGAACTGGAGGTTAGTGCGGTTTTGTCGGCATCATCCCAGAACTTGTATGACAGTTGAAATCACCATCATGTTGAAGTATGGATATATAACATTAAAAACATTTTTTTTAAATTCGAGGTGTGGCTGTCTAGCTTTTTTTCATCCCTTTTGGAAAAAAAATGGTAGGTAGTAGAACTAAGTCAAATAATAATGCTGTGATGATGATCTTTTAGTTTCCTTCCAATGATTCTGAAAATGGAGACCTGGAAAACCCTGATGTAAATTTGTCACCAAATTGGTCTATAGACTACCACTGAAGGCCATTCACTCTTGCCAATGGCCTGAAGAGATGCTAAAATTGACATTACAGGCTTATCATAAAATCAGATTTTTATATATAACATTAAAAACATTTTTTTTAAATTCGAGGTGTGGCTGTCTAGCTTTTTTTCATCCCTTTTGGAAAAAAAAATGGTAGGTAGTAGAACTAAGTCAAATAATAATGCTGTGATGATGATCTTTTAGTTTCCTTCCAATGATTCTGAAAATGGAGACCTGGAAAACCCTGATGTAAATTTGTCACCAAATTGGTCTATAGACTACCACTGAAAGCCATTCACTCTTGCCAATGGCCTGAAGAGATGCTAAAATTGACATTACAGGCTTATCATAAAATCAGATTTTTGCAACCTACACACAGTTGCTCAGAACTGAAGCAAGTGTAATTTATTTTACTGCAAAGGGCAATGATAAGACAGATCTGCAATGTGAAGCCAGAAGATGTGGCCACCACCAGGTCAAATAAGCTATTGACGCTTCTTGGCCTTGAGGACCTGAACCTCATTCTGAAGGAGAGAAGACTCCGGTGGTATGGCCACGTGGAACGGTCAAGCGGAGCTATCAAGACAGCATTGTAAGATCAGCAAATATTAGGCATGTCGTGGAAAAGGGAGACCCAGAATGACATGGAAGCAGGTGACAGAGAGGGATCGGAAAGACTGGAAACTCTCAACAACTGACCCTCATGACAGAAACACCTGGAGATCTGGTGTGAGATCAGCCATGCGTGCAGCAAGCCAGCCACCTGGAAGGGGGTCCACTGATGTGGATGTTGCCCCAGTACCTGCACGTTAATCAAAATACTGATGATGATGATGATGATGATGATGAGGATGATGAAAGTATATCAACAAAGGTTTTAAGCTATTAAGTCATTTTTAAAGTTTGAAGTAGTTTATAATGACTAGTCTGAAAATTCCAAAGGTAGTTTAAGCACTGAAACATCCCATTTTCATCTTTTCATGTAGGGTGTACATGTATCATGATAATCATAGATCATCTGACTAGTAACAAGTCATCTCTTTAACACCATGTATATATATTTTTTTATGGTTTCAGCTGCTGATGTGTGGCACAGGGACTTACAGCATTGCAGACTTCAAGCTTCACCACAATGTGGTTGGAGCGTCTTCGTCTTTTCACAGGGTAAGGCCCAAGGCTTTTTTGCTAGGATGACTCAGAAGAGTGAGATGCTCGGGAAAACTTGAAGAGGAAAAGTTGTATAATGTATTGGTTATAATGGCATAAACAGCTTTTATGATGAGAGTAATTTATTTGTATAAAGGAAGGATTATACCGCTATCAATTATTTTGGATAGACAAGGAATGCAAAACATGATATACTTCTTGTTTGCAAGTTAAGCATCTAAAGTTGCAAGAATTGAAATAAAGGTTTATTTTAAGTTGTAAAATGAAAATGAAATCATTGGTTGTTTGCTATTGGCTAAGTTTATTTCTAGTACTGAATGTAGATTATAAAATGTTGTTTTTCTTTTCTTCTTAATATTGTTTAAGGTTTTAGAAAAAAAAATGATGTTAGCTTATGTTTAAGTTTTAGTATATAATGTGATATTATTTATTCCTGCAGTATTTAGTAGGTATTAGTTTAAATTTTGCCCTACACCTTGTTGGTTAATTTTAACATATTACAACTACCATTGATTGCTGGAAAAATGTCCGCCTCTTTACATTTTTGCTGACTTCTTCAACATTTATGGCTTTGTGACATTATTTGTCTATTCAATGATAACTGTACAATTTTGTAAATAACTTTTATGTGAAAGGAGTCTGATAATAATTCAATTTGAAGCACTTTGAGATTTGTGTGATAATGTATAGTGCTCTTTAAATGTAATTTATTATTATTATTATTATTATTATTATTATTATTATTATTATTATTATTATTATTATTATTATTATTATTATTATTTTTATTTTTATATTTTTTTTATTACTATTATTATTATTTGTTGTTATTATAATAACTGTTTGCAATAAAATAGGGTGTTCTTATAATTAATATATAATTGTGTTTTTTATGAAAAATATCTATCATCCTTAATCATGTTTGCCTATTTTACATGTAAATTTAATAGCAGTGTGATTGATCCCATTTTTCTGTGCAGGTGCTGGACTGGTTCTGGACTATCATTGCAAGCTTCACGGAGGAGCAGATGGCCAGGCTGATCCAGTTCACAACCGGATGTTCTCAGCTCCCGCCAGGCGGCTTCTCAGAGCTTAACCCCAAAATCCAGTTATCGTCTGCTCCCACCTACAACAATCTTCCCTCCTCGCACACCTGGTCAGTACTAGTTAATACAGAGTTAATAATAATAATAATAGTAATAATAAATGGTATTTATATAGCGCCCAACCCCGAATTATCAGGCTCTGGGCGCTTTACATCGTTAAAAAAGTACTAACTAAACTAATTGAACAATTCAAGTGATATTTAAATAAAAATAACACACACACACACACGCGCACACACACAAACACACCCACACATACTCAGTAACACTACATTTACCAACATCTTTAACCAACAAGAAAACACATAACAATTTAGGTATAACTTTGAAACAAGTGGTGCTTAGGTGAGCGTTTAAAGATTTCTATAGAACCCGCTTCACGTATATATTTAGGTAGGGTATTCCACACAAAAATAACCGTGTTTTAGGGAGGAACATCCTGTTCTGTTATTATGCATATTGTTAAAAAGACGAGAGGGTGAATTTGCTTTTTTTACCAATTGCTTAAACAGCTTTATTGTCAGTAACATTTTTTGTCATTCAGAGAAGATTTAGCAATTTATTTTAGAAAAAAAGAATTGTAGAATTTAGATATTATAGAGTGATTCTTTCTGGCTTTTTTTTTATCTTATGCTTGAAAGAAGTTGCTACAGAAGGAATATCTGCTCACTGCATTTAAGGCGCTACCCTTTAGTTTGCTAGCTTGTACCACCTGCTCGCAAGTTTAACCGCAGGGTTGAATGGAGAATCCCTTTTTTAGCTGCACGCTAGAATGTTACCCAATTTTATAATTAAAAGGGAATTTTTTTTCATGGCTAGCGACGAAAAAATTTACTATAAAGGCAGCCGTTATAGACAGGGATAACTTAAAAGCGAAAACATAAACAAAAATAGCACTTCTATTTATTAAATAACAGAGATATAGCGCAATAGAACAAGCACCTTAATTCAACATTTTCAATTTCTTTTCATATGAAGTGATATATTATAAAGACAAAAAAGACACAGAACCAATCAATACTTCAGAATAAAAATGAGTACAACTTGTAAAGCTAAGTTTGAATAGTAGTTTGGTTTGGTTTGGTTGGTTGGGTTTTAACGTCCAACGTCAGCAACTTATAGGCTATATCGTGGACGGGCCCCAAGACGGACGTCTGACAATTTTATGTGCTGCCACACACGAGACAGGGTGGGGATACCATGACTCCTGTCTCAGCCGGTCACATTATACTGACACCGATCCAACCAGTAGGGATTGCAACAGCCAGGGTTCGAACTCGGGACCTTTTGCGTCGGAAGCCGATGTTCTACCCCTGGGCCACCGCGCCCCCCGTTTGAATAGTAAGCTCACTTTGCGGCAATAGTGATCAGTCCTTCGTTTTCAAGCAAGGGGCGTTTATAATTCTATCCATGTGAGTGGGTCATGTGAATTATTCATAAATTATTGTCAGTACAACAGATTGTTTAACGGTTCTAACACGCTGCTACAAAACACAAGATTCTGTGCATTTTAGTTGAGCAGCAGGCTGTCGACTGCAGGATCATAAATTGCCACTCAAGAGACACCCGTCACTCAAGCCAGGCACACGCTGTTTTACCTGAGTTTGGTCCAGGCTAATAGAAAAAAATTAACTAATTTATGCGTGTTTTATCTTATCCGTTAATCGTCATTGAACAGAACGACTATTAATTGATAGTGCTACATTTTGTCTTTATATTCGTAAAAACTGTAAATTTCTGTAGTTGTGTGTGGATATTTTTAACTGCAACTTACAAAATGTTTTCCTTTTATTAAAACATCATTTCTAAAAAAAGGCTTCGCTATATTATTTGTGTGGTAATTACATAACTATGCAGTTAAAAATCTCTTTATGAAATTCGATCTTCCATTTGATATATCTATATCGTCTTTAAAATAATGCATTTTGAATACTGTATTCATAGCTATTGCTTCCATGAAGGCCATTCACACAAACATAAGAGATGTTTTTACCGTGTTTTAGTGCACTGCTATGTCCACAATGTTATATTTGTTCTTTTCACTATATATGATGTGATTTACTTGTACAGCTGTGATGTCTCTATGACAGTTGTTTCCAATAAAGGACCGACTATGGCAGGACTGCGTGTGGTGTTATAGTTATCTTAAATCCTGTTTAAGCCTGAGGCAATTTGATCTTTTCGGGCGCTAAAAGACTTATAGCTCAGGCTGTCTAAATCTTTTTCTGAAGATAAGCCTTCATTTCTCTTTAGTTTACTGTTCCGCCACATGTTCTGCAAAGTTGGTGCAATCCGTTAAAGTTTTCAGATAATATAATTGAATTTCCATATTTTCCCATACCATCGTTCCGATATGAGCTTGTTCGGTTGTCATTTTGTGTTTTACTACACCAAGTTCAATGTTTACTGTATCTACGTAGCCTGAGTAAGTTTGGAAAGGAGGTAATTTTTTTTAATCATATATAAACTGACCGCATTTCAAACTTTCCCAAAATTTTATATTTAACTGCTTTATCTGGAGACATGTTTTGCTAACGAACATATCGTTACATTTTTATATTTTAACTTAAAGAGATTTATCCTTTTGTGATCAGGAAATTAATACAAATAAAGAGAAACAAATTAGTGTGACTTATTAGGAAGGTTTGGGACTTTAAAATCAATCCAAGAAGTATGTATATTGTCTTGGTAGAACCCGAATTAGTGGGGTGCAAACATAGGCACATTCCACAGCGCGCTGGGCCTGGCAGATCAGGTGTGACAGGTGAGTGATTGCCAAACTGCCCATTGGTGGCTGGGGCCGGGGGCCTAGGGCCAGCTCTGAGAGAAAATTAAAGGGCCACATTTGCCGTATTTCAAACAATCGTGTGCTGTGTCAATATAACTTCTAATTTTTTAAGTTTTGTAGTCCTATTTGATACATTATAATATTTTTTTTGTATCTTATTAATACCCCAGTTTCAACCAGCTGTGTCTTCCTGACTACGACAGCATGGACACCTTCCATAGGATGCTGCTCATAGCCATCAACGAGGGGAACCAAGGCTTCGGAATGGCCTAATTGTTTAGCGCAAAATCAAAAATATTTTCACAAATAATGTCTCCAAATATTGTTTATTTAAGTGCATAGTTTTGCATAACTCAGTCCCGTCAAGGAATGTGATAGTAATGCTTCATTATCATTTGTTGTGTAGAAAATTATGCAAAAATTGCCAAATTAAAAAAAAAAATCCTTTCAAATAATAAAGTGTCACTATTTGCTACAGACTGAAAAAGTTTAGTTGTGATATATAGCATCTTTAAACAATGTGTTGTTTAATTTTCAGATTCTATAAGAAAACTATGTAATGATAGATGTCTAAAAAATGGCTATTATAGGCAGATCAGCACAATTTTTACTTAATTGGAGATGCTTACGTCAACAATGGGTGCTTAACTGAAACCTCTTTTTTCCTGAACTAGAAAAATGAAATATTTGATTTGAGATCACTCTCAGGACCAACTTTCAAATTATTTTGTCTCATTACTTTTATCTACATGTTCAAGGTACAATCAAAACAAGTTTAATATGTTTTGTTGTTCTTTTTTCTGGAAATGACACAATTTATTTGTATATATTATATTTATATATAATATATATTATTGCTTTTCCTTATATCTCACAAATCTCGTCCCAAAAACAGGCTGTGCAAGATGTTAAATTAAATAAAAATCATATTACAGTTTCTCTTGCTTGATTGAATTTTTACTTTTTCTATTTTTATAAGTTATTTACTTTCCTATTTTAATTTATTCTCTAATTTTCGGGTGTTTATTTTGGTCAGTTGAAACCTTCAAGTGTACAGTTTTTGGTTGACACAAGAGCGAGCGAGTCACAGGCACTGTTTGTGGAGTCCTGTGTGATGGCTTCAATCTAATACAACCTTGACAACGTCATCTTACAAGCTGTGCCATTCTCTCATGTGATACTGGTTTTCTAAAGCCTAATATCATGCAATATGGACGGCACTGTTTCATTGTAAAATTTCTTACTAGATCTGGTAATTTGATCAAGATGAGACCTAGGCTTATTCTCATTAGTCTTTGTCACCCCTGTAATCATTATAGATTGGATTGTCCTTAATGACAGCTTTTTCTACATTATAAAATTTAAGTGAAACTTTGAAACTGAGGAGGACCTGGACACTTTATTAATTCTTGTAGTTTATTTTTATGAGCATTTTACACACTTCAGATTTCAGTGTGAGTTTGTTAAAGGAGCTTTATCAAAGTAAATTCATCATCAGTTTTTATAATCATAATAGATTTAGTCTTCACTTGAGTGTTGTGATCAAAAGGTCCTACAGTTCTTAACTGTTGAATCTGGAACTTTGGCCTGATTGCTATAAATTTCTTGGTCAATGACATTTTTACATGTATTAAAAAAACAAAAATTGGAAAAATTTTTATCACAAAACAATTATCGCTCCACATGAAATATAAATTTTGTTAAATCTTTAAATGGAGTCTGCAATCTTCAATATGAAGGAATAATTTGGTATTTAATTACACACGTTACATGTTAAATTTGACTCTTTTTCCTATCTTTTTTTTTGTGAGGGGATTGTTTGGGGAAGGGGGAGAGGAGAAGGTGTAAATGGAATACCCTTATCTTTGCATTTTTCGCATCCAGATAAGTTTTGTGCTACTTATCTTTTATTAGTCTTTAAAAGTGGCTGATGGTTTTTGCATTTCTTTTAGGTAACATCACCCCAAAAAGCTACAAAAACAATTTATTTTTAAATCTCTTTTCTTTATCACTGGTTGCCTTGAATTTGAATTTTTATGTCACCCATGCACTTAGTTCCTCATATTTTGATGTGGATATTAATATCCATGGCCAGATATTGAGTTCTTTTGCCTGGAAGTGAGGTGATCCAAGGGTGCAGTGCATGGCTTTTAATCAGAGGGTTTCGGGTCCGACACCGGCTCAAACCATCTCATTTTTTCTGTCCTGATTGGGTGGGTGTCAGTATAGTGTAACCCTTTGCTGTAAGTATCCTCCTTGAAAACTTAAGAATTCATGATTAGGAAAGAGTTTCTTTTTCTATGACTAAAAGTTCATTTTTTCAAAATTTTGCCATACCTGGATTTTTGCTTTCTGAAAAATCTATCAAAAACCTTTTCAGATTACTAAAGTAAAGATTGAGATATTTGTGTTTACTGAAAAGGCTGATTTTGTAAAGTTGAGTGAGAATTATTCAGAAAATTTATATTATATTATTCATTTTTATGTTTTATCTGATTTTGATAAAACTGTTCAATAGTTTTTTGTATTGTCATCGACAAGAATTTCATATTTAAGCCGAGTGAAGTTACAAGTTCTGTTTTTTCTCCTCTTTAGTTTTATTTTAGACCTTAAACTAAATGTATCATTGTTAATGTTAAGCAGTTTTTTTTTCTTTACAACCACTGGCAGTGTTATAGAAATCCACTCTACTAGATTGAATGAAAATAATTATAAATTATTCAATTTTCCAATGAATTTTTATAGAGTAAAGTCAACATTCCTCATGATTCTATCTAGAGACCAGTCCTGTTATTACCGTTACCCATCAGAAATTATTCTGTATGAAAAGATCTCCTACTGTTTGAAAGCTCCCAATAAACTTACCCTTAAAAAAAAAGACATTTCAAGGATTGTCTTTTTCTGGTACATGTATGAACATGCTGTAAAACAAATCATAAAAAGAAAAAGCACTATTATGTTTCTGTAGCTGCACCTAAATACAAATCTATTAGTCAATGTTATAACATTTAAGTTTAGAGCTTACACTTAACATTTTAACAATGTGTTCTTACTATTTCTCATAGATTTAGATATTTAATTACTAGGACTAGTTATTATACATTTAAGTATGGCAGCCATTTTTTTTATTGTTTGCCTGCTTGTTTTATGCTTACTTTTTTCTTCTATTTCTTTCGCTCCCTCAAAATCAATGTCTTGGAATAGAATGGCAATCTTATAAAATTGTTTTCATCATGTGCCTGATACATGTACAAGTAAATTTTGTATTCTTTTTTTTTCAATTGTTTTTGCTTTCTTATAGGCTTAAATGATGCACTGATCAAACATGCCTTTTTATCTCATGCAATTCGTTGATCAACTGTTCTGATCTGAAAATCAAGCAGACCAAAAATATTTGGTAAGCGTACTGATTAAGGTTTACCAGTTACATTTTGTTGGCAATTGCATGGGGAAGCCATTTGAGATCTTGGATTTCTGTTTACTCAATCGTTGATTTTTTGTATACATGTAACTATTCTGCATTGTAAAATAGTCAAAAAGTGTGATATTGAATCTCTAAACTGTGAAGTGTACAAGTTGTTCTTGTGATTATTTTTTTGGCCCCATTAAACAGTTTCTTTTGAAGCTGTTGAGAAGTCAATTTTATAAAACAAAATTATAAACCAATAATGCACTGAAATTTTGCAGTATTGTTAATATAAGTTCTCTGTACATGCAGTTCCATTAATTTAATGCCATCACCAAAGCTCTCACAGTCACAGGTCGTTTCAATTTTCTTTAGGGTGATTACATGCCTTCTAAATTTTGTGACTAAATAGGTAATTATTTTTGTGCAAATGAAAGAAGTGTGCTCTGTGTCCATGGGAAACTTGTAAAAGAGCCTGTTTTTGTTAAAATTGTATGTTTGATTTTAAATTCATCTTGGTTGCTTCCTTGAAAGGATCCTGCTAAATGACTGGCCCTCTCTTATGGCCTTCGTATGTTCAAACTTAATATCTTTTGTTTCTAACATGGATTAGTCTTATGCATGATCTTTCGTAACTTTGCTTGTCCAACTAGTTTGGAGAAGGCGGAAGAGCTTATTTAAATGAGCTGATGCAACTTCATTTTGTGCAATGTTTTATTAACCTGTTGTTTGCCTGACTGCACTAAAGATTTGGTACTGATATTGACAAATGAGCCCTAGAGCTCATGAAATGGATTATACTTTATCTATTTAAAGATATTATTATACAATTATTTATTTCAAAGCAAATGCATTTATCAGTAAACTGTAATAAATTCTATGGTAAGACTATGAAGTACTATTCGTTGCTGACACGATATTCTATCCCTCAGACCAAAATAACACTGACCTGCCATAAGAATTTTTGAATTATTCCCCATCTATACTGTTCTAAATTTTAAAATCACATACATTTAAAAAGCACAGAAAGTTTTAAACAGTTCCTTTCTTTTTTCTATAAACTATTTAATTTAAGAGACCCGATATTTTAGATATTTAATTCTAAATTTTGTCGTTAAGATCTCCTTTGTTTTTGTTTTAGGTTGTATTAGAATGCTTCACAGAGCTTTTAATCAAATATGTTATTTAGTAAGAATCCACTTTACAGCAAATGCTGAAATGTAATGCAAGTAATCAAAACGCTTAGCTGCCTCAATCATAGAAGTCTACAAATAACAAAAATTGATGTTTTTGTTTATTTCACAGGAGAGACTCTTAGTATCATCTGTTCTACTTTTATAGTCCCTGTCGATTATTAACGATTCATCTCATAGTATGCAAGATGCCAACTAGTTTGCTGTTTTCCCCCTTAGATTCTTACAGAAAAAAATTGGTCCCTGTGTGAGCCAAATAAGTTTGCATCTCTATTTAGAGTTTAAGCAAGAGATTGTTAATAGAAGTGACTTTAATACTAAATGAAGCCTCCCTTTATGTTATTGTAACAAATTGTATGCACTGGAGGTTCATTTTTTCTCTTGGTCACTAATATTAACTGGATATATGCCAGTTTGAATGGTCCAAGAGGTTAGGTTACCTTTATAGAGATCATTATTCTAAGTTATAGGGTTAACTGGACAATGCAGAAATTTCTGGTTGATTCTTTTCTTACCATTGAAATCTAAGACTGCTATGTTATATGATGTAAATCATGTCTCTAAAATAAGACATTTTGTTGCATGGTTTCGTTTTTAAAACAAAATGTTGCAACTCATAAAAACATATCCCTTCCCCTTTTTCCTCTTGACTTTGAGAAAATTCAAAAGCTAAAATTATTGCAGGCTTGAGCATTTTCATGCACCCCAGGAGTTATAAAAAGAATGAAAAAACAAATGAGCAGCAATGGCTAATCATTTCAAAGTGTACAAACTTGTGTTGAACTAGATAAAATGTAAAAATTTTAATAACCATTTTATCTCACATTGTCATCTGGTTGTGACAATGCAATCAGGATAAACTTTTATTCCTATTGTCTCGCTTTTTTATGTTTGTAAGTTCTATTTTAATTGATTGATCTACGTCTAGTTGAAAAATCAAAAAGGTTCTACATGAAGCCTAAACATGATATACTTTTTAGTGAGTTTAATTTAAACTATACAAATGTACATGATATACTTTTTAGTGAGTTTAATTTAAACTATACAAATGTACATGGTGTTAATGCATCAATTTTTTATCAATAAATTGGTGTTAATACTTCCAAAAATTCTTTCTTTGTTGTTTTTATGGATTAATAATGTAACTAAAGCAGAAGGTAATGAAAGTATCAACAATATATAAAGTTTTTGTATGGCAAAGAAAATGGTGGTAAAAAAAAAAATAAAGAAAGGTTCAGAATGTGGTCTAAGAAACTAAACCCTCAGCTTTGGGTTCATTATTTAGGTATCTAATCTATAAGGCTTTGGGTCATCTTATCTATCATCTTGCATATGAAAGAATTACTTATAGTATTCAAGAATACTTTTGTTTAATGCAGCATTTAGTCAAGGAAATGGACCATACTAGCATTGTCTGAAAAAATGAGATGGAGAATATCATAGACCTGGATATAAGCCTCAGCAAGATTGCCGGAAAATTGTAAGTTGTGAAAAGAAGACGGGTCCAGGGTGTAGCCCTGGTAGGGGGAAGTCACCCTGAAGCTGAAGCTTTTTTTAGCATCATGAGGTAAAACCCGTCTGGAGGCACATTTTACAGAAATTACATCAATGTATATTATTTGACTCTAGGGCCTATATAATAATTGAGAGGAGTTCGAAGGGAAACAGAAAAGAATACAGAGAGCGAGAGAGATGATGACGTTACAAGAGATTATATTAATTACAAGATACATATATGAATGAATATGTTACATGTTTAATCAACGAATTGGTTCATTATATAATCATTGTGGTTTATTATTTTTTTGTTACATTAATTGGGTCACCAGTTTTGAGAATTTTTTTACCATATCTGGATGAAGCATCCCTTGCACTAAAATTAGTCATGTTCCTGCTTTAGAGCAAATCTAAAACCTACAGTGAAAAAAGAGGCAAAAAAACATGAGCAGGGTAAAAAAAATAACGTTTACAAAAATAACCAATGTATCAAAATTAATGTAAAAGTGAAACAGTAATTGAAATGGTATGAAATCTTGTTATGAAATATAAAATCTGTAAGAATTGAATAATTGTATCACAATTTTACTCCAAAAAAAAATATTTAAGAAAAAAAAAGTGTAAGTTCAAAATACTGATCAATAAGTAGAAATGATTGGCAGCGCAAAGATAAAAAAGAAACAAATAATTCAATGAATAGCGTTAATTGATTTTTTTTTTCCTTTTTCTTTTTCTTTCATAATAACAAATAGGAAAAAAAAAGTCTCAAACATTGACTGAAAAAAAAATGTTTCTTTGAAGTATCACATACAAGTAATTTACTTCATTAGCAATTGAGAATATTTTGCTGATCAGACAAGGCCTTAGGATTCTAACTTGGTACGCTAATTGTGTAAAAGGAAGTCTAAAATTTAATGTGAGAATAATTGTAAATAAGATTTATAGCAATATAGTTAGAGCTTCTTACGTAATAAATAAGAGGTCCGTGTTAAATAAACTATAAGACAAAAAGATAATTCTTGCGTTGACAAGAGTGTTTCTTGAAGTAAGATATTAGTCAAAAGAAAATCCAGATTTCATCTAAAAATATTCGGGTACCGCTACCTTATACATAAACCATTACATACTCTTTTTTTTTTTTTATTATGTCTCAGGACACTGCAATATGGCAAAAAATCATGAATATCCATAATAATCAATCAAAGAAATAAATAAATCTCAACAGAATTGTAAATAATGCAAGAAAAATTGACAATCGATAGAAAACCAAACATTTTGTTGATAAATCAATAGATAGTATCAAACTATGGTATTATATCCATAGAAATAATTAAGTATAAGTAACAGAGCTTAAACAACATTATATTCCTAATGAGCACAAAAATAGCTAAAAAAATAACTTTTGTAATCTGGTCATTTTTAAAGGTGGGGGGGGGGGGGGGCCTCCTATAACTTGACATTTCCCTATGAATATATCAATGATAACATCAATTTTCCGATCGTTTTCAAAATGCAAATAATTTATTATTCAAATCCTATCACTAAAGCATGCCAAACCAGTCCCAACATCAACTTAAATCATGAGTTGGGTAATGAAATTCAAATAGATCATATATGGTATATATTGGTTAGAAAGTGAAAAGCTGCATTTTGTTCTACTGACATTTTTAACAGACCATAAATATTGAGGATACATCTAGATCTCTTCTCTATAGGGAGAGAAAGCAGCTGGGTTTAATTTCTCATAGGTTCCCCTTGGGGATCCAAAACAGCGTCAGAGATATAGATCTCTATGTTATTCATCTCTTATATAGATGAGAGCATATGAGAGCTTTCATGATAGAGAATATTTAAAATAAAGTCCATAGAAATATTGACATTTAGTTGTTAAAAATGCGCTCCATCCTTTAGTAAGACATATTTTGACAGGTGAGGTAGACATGCTCCTTAGTTTTTTTCAATGAAGGGAGGAGAAAGCCAGAAGCTTTTGTATAAATTGGATTTATCCCTGAGACTTTTACTTCATTGTATCAACGAGGACTAGACACGTTACAAAAGGTTTGTTATTCTGTTTTACATTCCCATGCTTTATCTCCTGTTATGTCGAAGTACAGGTGGAGTTCAGGTTTAACACACTTTTCAAATTTATCACAAAATAGTTTAAATAAAATTAATAATAATGAAATGTAATTGAACTTTTTGTGCACAACATAAAAAAAAATTTCGAATCTCAAGAAAATTGTTTTAAAAAAAAGTGATATACACAATAATACTAACAAATTTTAGGAAACAGTAAAGATTGCAAAATAAGGGCCGTCTTTATCTTACAAGTACTTTCTGCACAAAATAAAAATTATTGGTATGTGCAGAAGCAAAGACAAAACTTTGCAACACTGCTTGAAGGGGGCACTAAAATCTGTTCATGACATGTATTTGTTAAGATTGCACTGCACAGGTTGTTCCTCTTTCCAAAGTTCACTGGATTTGTCTTATAACTTGGCATTGACTGTAATCATCTTGGAGTGAAGATTGATGCTCACAGATGGCAAAGGAGGGACATCCACAAATTTAGCTGCAATAAATTGGAGACAATGTTTTCATAAATAGATGAAAAAAAAACAAAAAACTGTGGACATAAAATCCTAAAAGAAGGGGGGATTATCTCATAAACCAAATTTTTTCAAGAGAATGAGTTAATTTTTTTTCTCTTTAGCTCTGTTGGAGTCAGACTCATAATTCAAAGTTTTTGTGGCTTGATTCTCTTTATTCAAAGCTCATACCATCAATAGGCATTACAAAATTACTATCTGTAAAACAAGAGTTCAATGCTTGTTGCTGCCCAAGACATGCCTTTGAAAGAATTGTGGATGGATAAGGTCGCTACAGAAAGAGAACAATAACAATTGAAAACTATAAATGCAGATTTTTCAAATAAGGTAACTGTATACTAAATTTAATACTTTTGTGGTTCACGTATGTCCTCTTCTGTAATTCGAATAATTTTGGATCAAATCCCAAGCAATTTAAATTTTGAGGTTTCCACTGTATATACTTACTCATGATGTTGAAAATTTCAGTCACATTTTTAAGAAAAATAAGTTAGATAAATCTGCAGTTTAACAGCACAAATATTTTTTGAGCATTCACAGGTTTCTTTTGTAATTTCATAGTTACATAACAGGGGTGTCAACTATGTAAGACATTATGAACCATTTTCATACGCCCTAAATCTGCTCTGCTCTAACTCAAATCTGTGCCATGACTTAAAAACAACTCTTATGATATAGATAATCAAAGATTAAAATAATAGTAATAATAATAATAATAATAATAATAATAATAATAATAATAATAATAATAATAATAATAATAATAATAATAATAATAATCTTTAATAATAATAATACCGGTAATAAAATTTTTTTAAACAGAAAGAGTATCTAGAAACAAAAACACTAATATTGAATATTCAAAAACAAAAAACAACTGATATTGTCAATTTGAAGATTTAAAAATTTTCACCATATATGGTCTCTATCTACCCTGTTTAACAAGAACATTTTTCTGAGCCATGGTAGCAAGCAAAGCAGATCGTGGCAGTAGTTAATGTTTTTCCATTATTTTCAGTTGTATAGATATTAATGATCTGGACTATTTGCCCACATGTGAGTTTTGGAACTTTGAATGACTAAGGGAATCATAATTCATACAGCTGATCTCATGATTTTTGTTTTCTCTTGTATTATCTTTGGACTAAACTTGTTGATAAACATGTATTCTACATTTGCTACAATAAACACCACAAATCAGACAAAGACAAACACATCTTAAATATGTTGCAATTGAAGGGATTAGAAAGAGAGGAAACATCCTTTTTAACACTTCTAACATTAATTGTCATGTAGTAGAGTGCCAAAATCATGCCTTCACCATTAAATCCATCAAAACAAACAACCACTGTGTGCAATGTTTACCAAGCTGATCTGTGATGGTGGAGAGTTGTCTTGTGTTGGGATACATATAAACAACACCATCCCGTCTCTCTTTGCTCACACCTCCCATGGCAAAGAGAGCATGCAAACCATTGCCCATCAAGTCCAGTGAAAGCATCTCATAGTGCTTCACCACTCCCTCTTGTAGCAAACGTGCGGTCAACATCTGAGCTTCCTTCACCAGATTCTTCTGGGTCTTTGCAAGCGGCTTGCCTGCCACATTCGGATGATTTGACAGCAGATATTGGCAAAGAATCTGCAGAGGGGTTATCATAACATTCAATATAAGGATTCCTCAGGCAAAGATCATGAACTACTTACTATGCACTAGTTTTTATATGGTGGAATAGTCAGAATGCTCCTGAAATGTAAGAAGAACATCCCTCTTTGAAAAGAAGATCCTCACAAATGTATTTAGACTATTATGTAACTGTTTCAGTGCAAAGCTTTGTTTGATTATCTAGTTGATTTGAAATATAATTATAAAAGACAACAAAATCTTCGCAAATTAATACCTAAATAAATTCATATCAGTATTGCTACAAACACGGTATCTCTTTGAAGAGCTCCAGAGCCATAAAAAAGCTGAATGATAAAAAAAAAATAGAATCATTCATAGGAGTAGGAGGCTTACACTTTGAGACATAGAATCTCTTTATGCATTAAAAAACAATGAAAGAGGATCAAATGACAAGTTAAAAGGATATTCTATCCAAAGAATTTTTATTTAAAATCAAATTTGAAACAATGAAGTTTGAAAATGTTAACACAGGTAATGCAGAGGAGTATCTAAAAGTTAACACAAACCCAATATCCAAGTAAAAATGGCTCAAACAGATGACTGTAAAATGTTGTGTGCTTGTTTGTGGATTTTGCAATGATAACTTCATTATCCTCCATGACCACACCACATGTATGAGTCAATGTCAGCAAAGCCAGGTCAAAATCCTGAAATAGATGGACACCACAAATATATGATCAGTAAAGAATGCATTAACAATTTCCTACTATGTACAATGAATATACTCTGAGAATGGACAAATAAAAGGTATCCATGATTTTTTTTTCGTTCAACTCTTAGAGTTCATTCAACCCTCTTCCCCTTTCCCCCAGGAAAAATGAGACTCCATTAAAAAAAAAAAAGAAAAAAGTGATACTTTTGTTTGCTTTAAAATGTTCAGAGACTGGCCATTGATAAACAAAATGAATGTCTGATCTAATAGAAAAACAGTGCATCATTTAAGCGCAGTAATATCTTTACGTGCTTCAATCCAAGTTAATCAGATATCTGATTGAGATGAGAAAAGTATAAGAAATGCTTACATAGCATTAAATATTGCACTGAGCCAGGCTTACAACCCTGGACCTATTGATCCTAGAGCCATTTATCTTATCAATGTCACAAAACATTTGACAGTACTTACAGCTCGTGTATTATCAGGTATGAAAACAAAATCCTTGCATAGCAGCTGTTCAAGAAAAGTGTATTTTGTAAACAGTTCATCTGGGGAAGGAATAATAGCATTGATTTTATCTTTTTTCCTTTCTTTTATTTGAAACAACTAATTCCCTATTATAGCACAAAAGAGCATATAAAAAGAATGAGTGGAAAAGCAAAGTATTAGTAAATGAAATCAATACCTATAGAGAGTTTGTCCTCGTTGCATGTGTTGACAGATATGGCAATCATTGCAGGCCTTACAAACACATGAAGGATATGGTTTCTGTACAAGGAGAGCATCAAGTGTTGACCAGCTGTAGTAATGAGAGAAAAGAAAAATACACAATGAGATTTGAGAATTGAGCAGTATATGCTATATTTAACTTCCTTTAGAAAACGTCAAAATGAACTTATTTTTTCCTGTAAATGATTTATCTACTTTAATATAAAATAAAGTAAAGAATATAAAAAATAATTCATTTCTTTTACATTTTTGCTTAGTTTAACCTCTGCGGCCCTTTGAAAGCAACCGGAATGGCCAGATATAATCGTCATACTCTGACTTGGGAGGCAGAGAATCCGCCAATCTATGCATTGATTTCATTGGTTGATATTTAAGGAGCCTATATAGCCATCACGAGTTTCTTGGATGCTGGAGAGAGGAATAAAGGATGTATGAAATGACTAACAATGTCAGTTATTTGGAACCCAGCAGTGCCCAGCTGGGAGGTGCTGTAGTGAAGTAGCCAAGCGCAGGGCCTGTAGTTTTTTCACAGCGAGGCGCTTTATGGGTGAATATGAAGGCAAGCCACCCTAGTATCATTACTTTGCAACAAAAACTTCCATCTTCATATGAATCTATATAAGTTGAAAATCTCACAAAATCAAGAATATCTTCTCAAAGTAAGATTATTCAGCGTATTATCCTTATAAATCTTAATTCAGGTACATATTTACTTTTGAATTCTTAAACTGTACCAACAAAATCATGGTTGCCCAAATTTTCTATCGATCCATCACTTAATTGGCTTTCAAAGAAACAGCAACAAAAAATTGAAAAACATGCCATATTTCTTTTCTAACCTGTGATCATCAGTGCATCTGTGGCTTTGGCATGCACAGGAGGTGCTACTCTCACCAGCTCTACCACATCCTCCTGAGACACTCGAACAATGTTCTGATGCAGTTTCAAGTTTGCTCTCAAAACAGACTCAGCAGACTCAGAAGCTGTCACAAGATTTTTATATTTATTACTCTTTGATTAAGGAGCAGACATAGCAAAAACCATGCAAATATTAATTTCTTTCAATACATATTTGGTTACAATTTTACATACTTAAATAAAATTCTGTAAAATACAAATATCGCAATCAATTTTTTTCTTCACTTAAAAATTAATGGTAACAACATCAACAACAATGTGCTGCTATTTGTTATTTAATTTTGATTATTGATTTTTGTTTTCATTTATGAATGACATTAATGTCTGCTATTTCAAATAAAATATATAAAATCACTTTCCTTGAATAGTCATAATTTTGCAACTAACTTCGTTTTTGCAGATCAAAAATGTTTTGTTTTTGTTCTTTTTTTAGTGTAAATAGTAGGCTTTTTTAAAACCTCCACTTTTCTGTTTTATTTGAGTGAATGTGAATTTAAACCAACACTTTTCTTTAAACAAAAGAGAAAAAGTTAATAAAGTAAATTTCCTTTGGTTGGGAATCAACACTGTACCCATCCATAGGCTCTTAAGGCAACATGCACATAATTTAGTGCATAAGACTGTTTTACACACTCCTCACCTGGCCAATCACAATAAGCACCAAGATTGGAAGCTTGTCGCTTGACCCATTCCACCTCCTTGGCAAGTTGGCGCAACGACACTCCACCCTGAGACTGCATCAGCACAGACGCCATCAGAGACCACGGAGAAACCACCATATGCTTTTGCTGAGTCAACACCATGTGATGGCCAAGCTTTTTTATCAAATCTTGTTCTTGGTTCGTTAAACTGGCTATATATCTGCCACATGATAAAATAATCATGATAATTAGCAACAAAGGCTACAATGGGCAAAGGATTTAAAGAGTTTTCATTCAGTATTTAATATTCTGTCCTCTCCTGTCTACTTTAATGGTCAAAGTATTACAAAAGCAATTGACTTAAATAGAAGTTAAATGAAATTATTTCATGCATTAAATTCTGTTGCTGTTTTTCATTTATTTTTTTTTTGCACAAGGAAAACAATATAAAATTAACTACTATTTATCAAAACTTTACTCTTACATTATGCAATAAAATGTCAAATACAATAAATAATAAATCAAATTGACTGATCAACACATACTATCTAACATACACACCTCGGAGCTAAATTATGTAAACTCCGATCCACGAAGCCTTCAGAGTATTTGCGAATTGAGATTGGCTGTCCAAAAACAATGTGAA
This sequence comes from Elysia chlorotica, assembly GCA_003991915.1. Lineage (NCBI taxonomy): Eukaryota > Metazoa > Mollusca > Gastropoda > Plakobranchidae > Elysia > Elysia chlorotica. The sequence continues at coordinate 122,701 of RQTK01000260.1, forward strand.
TGTTCCCAAAGTCTTCCTCTAAAATTTTCCTTGCTTTCAGCAAACCCTGAATATTAACAGAAACAACAAAAATTACAAATTGAAATCCTTGAATAATCCTGGTGATTAATTTTTTTGTAATTGGGGATTCATTATTTAAGAGCAAAGACAGACATCAGGGTATGTGTCATAAAAAAAAGGGAAACTTATTTCATAAATTAAACTAATACAGTAAAATTTTTATAAAATTGGTGATAAAAAGCAGTGTAAAATGAATGTTATGTATTGCATATTTTGAGAAAAGGTGTTCAATTTCAAATCCATCACAGAAAAAAATTACACTTTTTTTTTCACAGATTAGAAAACTTCTTTTCTTTTTTAATCCACTAGAATGCAACATGAATGGCTTAAAATATGTAACATGGCCAAGCTGAGTTGATGTTAATACGGTAATCTGTAACACTGTGTGCATTGATACAATTATTATATCAATAAGCCTGCATGAGTATTTTCACCAACATATATTGCTTAAATTTTCAGGAATGTTTCTATATATAAAATTTAAATATCTAAACAGCCCATGATTTATTTTTACCGATGTTGATTCTTTTGGTTTTGGTACCCCAAGAAGCTCATAAGCATACAGACTTTCTTCCAAGATTCTGTCATAACTGATGCTGACTGGAACAACCATGATGTCTGGTATGTGGGATTTGAAATAGGGCTCAAGGGCAGCAGACAGCATACCTTAAAAGAAAACAAAACAGACTATGAGTGCACAATTCAGAGTCAATGGATTGGATTACATTATTTGTGAGGAAAAAATAAAAGCTTGTGGAAAAATTAAAACCAAAAAGTTTGAAAATATATAGGTAGGACCTACATTGTTTTGAAGTTTATTACCATTTGGCATTCACATGTCTGAGAAATCTTGACATTAGTTATTAACCCTGTAACTTCAATAGCGGAAACATATTAAAGGTCAAGTTAACTCACCAAATTTAGGAGTGTATGACTTGGCAGTCCTACTGCGTGTTCCTTCAACATAGAACTCAATAGGGTTATCCCCATTACATATCTGGCACTGCACATACTCTGTGAAAATGGCCCAGTACAAATGATCTTCTCCAAAACTGCGCCGGATGTAAAAAGCACCGGAGTTCCGCAGCAGCCATCCAAAAAATTTCATGCCCATAAAATCTGGAAGGTAAGAAATAAAGTTTAAAAAGTTCCTCTTTCTTGGCCATTTGTTATTCTGAATCCTCTTCACTTGTTGGCATATAACAATTAACATATTGCATATAAATATATAATATTGATGCCCAAATAAAAAGCAATTATAAAAAATTCTATTGTAATATATTGATATTATTTCTATTTATCTATTTTACTGGTCAAAAGACTATCCCTAAGTAGAACAGTTTGTTCAGAATGACAATAATGGGCTGATAATTATCCTGTGTAAGGGTGGAGGCTGACGAAAAGGAAGGGAAGGCACAAAGTACCTGATCAAAGAAGTCATTTCCAATTACCTGTAAGCCTTCTATATCACAGTATAGGATCTGTTTAGACCTTGGAAATGTTTAACTAGCGGAAATCTTCCCTATCCTTTACTACCAATTTTTTTTTTTCCTTTGCTTTTCAAATGGAGCTCAGAAAAATCCTCAACATCAAATTTCAAATAAGAAAAACTAACCAATCTCTACAACTTAGGTATCAAAAGACCTATTTTACAATATGTGTTAAAAGAAGGTGGCACCCTTTTTGACATATTTGTATGCAAATAGAGACATTCCTGCAGACAAAAGCTGTGGAGATTTATTTTAAATTAAAATAAAAAAGATCTTGTGGCAGACCCATCACAACAATGCCCATCACTTTAAATATAGATCCATCCTTCCTACCAACAACTGCACTACGTTTAAAAAACCAACACACTTGAAGACACCAGGAGAAGTGGAGAAATGCATATATATATATAAATATATTTCAGTATATATATATATATATATATATTCAAGAAGCTACAGGAGTCTTGGTCAAACCACTAGGATGCTAAAGGCACAAAGTCAAGTAAGACAGTTTCTTCATAATAATTACGGAGGTTTTGCCTTGAATAATAAAATAAAATTTGCATTTAGTTTCAGCCAAACTGATAAGCTTCATAAAATTGTCTGGAAATAAACTATGAATGTGCATTGCTCGTTTTTCTAGGCTTGTGGGGTGTTCTTATCACAGAGCAACTTTGGCTGCAATAGCACCTTGGTGAGGTAAAATATTTGGTTATACACTATTTTCAGACGGCATATATGCCTCTGTTAAGACATCAATATTCCTTTAAAAAATACTTGAAATAAATCATATCTAATCAGACTGACTAATGTTAAATCTCAAAATGCTAGAAAATATACATACCCATAGCAGCTGCAATCACAGGCAAAGGAAGATCATAATTGTAGAAGACAAAAGACATCAAAAGGAAATCCATGTAACTACGATGTGAAGGCATGAGCAATATAGGGTATTCCTTTATCATACCACGAATCTGTAAACACAAAAATAAAGAAAAAAAGGAATTGAACAAAAAGTAATAGTATCATTTAGCATATTGGTTACAGAATCATTTTTGTTTATATGTAGCTTGCTAGAGCTGGGCAACCAGAACATATCAATGTACCATGTATCAGTAACTGGATCTAATTGGGATCACACATATCTGTTCCAGTACCAGTAGCTACCAGGCCACAACGTTTCTGTTACATAATATTGGGAAAGCAGATGGTAGTGAAGCGCAACATATAGCCACTCCTACCAGGGGGTAGGAATCGCCGAGTGCGACACTTGTTGCGTCTCTTCTATGGCAATTTCGGTGTAAGTAATTGCATATGGCCTGTCACTACTCAAATGTTCCCATGTTTCTTATCTTAATGGAAACCTATTCAGGAAAGGTTTGACACCTTCTCGTGGTCTTTCTTGTTTTCACAGAGGTCCACACAGGCGCCACCGGAGACCTGGCTGTATAACCAGAATCAGGAGGAGGTGCAGAATCAGAAACCACTGGTATGTGGTATACGTTATGGGCCTCATCAACTCACCCCCCCCTCTCTCCTGAGAGAATATCCTAACTTATATTAAACCTTTCTATCTTTGTGATTGACAAGTGATGGAACTTAAATTTCTGAGAATACTTTTCCAGACAAAAATGATGGGAGGACATTCTGATCTAGTCATTGAGACGTGACTTAACAAGGACAGCATGGGGAGTGACCATAGACCCATTCTAACAGTCATCACTTCTGCCCCCAAAATGAATGTTCCAAAAAGAACAAGATGGAACTTTAAAAAAGCAAAGTGGGAGTTGTACCTCCAACCTCAGACCTGCATTTAAGCAATATTGAGAGAAGTCGAGATGTGCAGACACCAAATTCAAAATATCACAGAGGCAATATTGACAGCTGCACAAGTCAGTATATCAAAAGGCTGTCACAGCAAGTACAAACCTTTTTGGAATGACAAGTTTCGGAAAGCAATAAATTTGAGAGAGGAAGCAAGAAAAACCTTTGAACTTGATCCAACACTGGAAAACAAAACAATATATATAACAGAACTAGTACTTAAGTGAAACGCACCATGAAGACAGCCAAAAAAAAAAAATGGACAAACTCATGGGCTGAACTTGATCTCTGAAGGTGAGGTCAAAGCTTGGGCCCTACTTAATAACCTCAGTCATCAAAATAGGAAGACAAACATAAAGCCAATGATATCAGGCGGAGAAAATATAACAGAAGATCAGAAGAAAATTTAGGTATTCAACAAAGATTTTGTACAATTTAACAGAGCAACTAAAAACACCCCAATCAGTCTAAATGTACGAAAATGATCAAAATCTAAGGCTTTCCAAACCACCAACTGCGATAAAAATAATGATATAAAAGAAAGAATCAATTTGGCTAAAGTTGCAACACATAAGTGGCAGACTGTAAAATAACAACAGCAATTACCCATTTGAAATAGCAGGTCTAGATTAGATTTATGTTCCCGAATCCTGATGGCGATTATAAGCCGTGATAAGGAAGGACAAAGACAGAGCGTCTTGGGCGACAAACAAGTGTAGAGGTAAAGGCATGCTGAGCAGAACATCAGACTCTAAATTGACCGTTTGAGATTATGGGTAAAGTTTGACTAATGGAGTTAAATTGTTTTCCAAATTAATCAAAGTTAGATTCAGCTAACTGGGTTTGCTGCTCCGCCTCAGCTTTTGTTTTTCTTTTTCTTTTTTAAGTATTTTTGGCTGCAATCATTTTTCAGTATAACTTGTCGCAGATTGCATATGCCTCTCCTACAAGGACACCAGTATTTCTTTAAAAAATACTGGAAATAAATCAATTCTGATCATATTGGCTAAGGTTAAATTTCAAACTTCTAGAAAACGTAGATAACCTTGCTGGTCACACTTGTGATTCCAAGGTGTTATGTCAAAGTGATTGGGACCAATTTCATTTTGTACCCAATTTAAAGAAAACTGAGAATCAACACCACTTCTACTTGGAATGGGCATAACAAACTTGCTTCCCTCTCATTTGAACTTCAAGTAGCAAGATCATCACACATGTTTGTAACATATATACAGTGGAAACCTCAAAAACCATTCAAATTTCTTATAAAATACAAGATAACAGCTTACTTTTTGTACTCTTGGTCAGTATTTGTCCTACATTTTGCAGAATTTCTGGACCAATTCTCTTAATTCAAAGTCCAATTGATTCAGATTCATTTATATCACCTCATACAAGTTTATGAAAAAAAAAATCTCAAGCGGAAAGCAAATTTGATCACCCTCTTTGAAAGAACCATCACTGTGCCAACAAACAGGTAGATCCACTACTATACTTTTTGTCACTGTTATGATTCAGCTATGCCTGTTTCTGTAATTTGGATCCCCCTAACTCAATGTTTTAATTTATTACCATAGAATTTGACTTATAAGGTTAGCACTGTATCTGTCTCTAATATATCTCTTCACAAGGCTTACCTTCTGAATCCCATCTACATTCACATAGATCCTCCTGTAGAGAGACTTCATCACCTTGATAAGGAAGAAAGCAAAACCTCTGACAGCACCAGTGCGAAGATTGTGAGCCATTTCGTCCAAAATCGATAACGCCTCCGTTACCACTTCTTCTCTTGGTAGCTTTGTATCTATGCATGTCTAAAAAATACAGAAAAATTGTGAGTGCTTTTGGAAAGAAAATATTGTTTTATTTAGGTAGTTGCAATATATATAGCTTTGCGAAACATTTTTATTTTATTTTCACCTGTATAGAACAAACCCTTTTTAAAGTTTAAAGTAATGCAGTGTGTGATATATAAAGAGTATCCTTGAATGAAAAAACGCACTTTTGAAAAGAATTAACATAGAATTAACTCATACAACTTGCAACAATAAGAATACATTTAGTTATAATACTTAAATCATGGATTCAATCTATATACTGTGAAAAAGTATCATGCAGTTTTTACCTGATCTATTGCAAAGTTCACTCTGTCACTTTTCATGACATGCTCTTTAATTTGCACAGGTGCTCTGGGTTTGTTGAGCTTGAATGTGGTGACATCTCTTGTTTTCAAACTGTAACGAAGATCACTATTATGTCGTCTGTCTTCTAATATGTCTTCAAACATATCCTTCTGACGAGCTGAAACCAACTTTGGGTCATCTAGAAGGTAAAGTAAAGAATTTTTAAAAATTGATTTACCTCTGTTTGAACATTGTAAGTAATAGAGACTCAAGTCCCTGATGATTTCTAAAATAAAAGCAATTGGTTATAAAATATGTTCATCTCTTAAAACTCACAATTAACATTCCAAAACATCTTCATGCGTCCAAATAATAATTAGTGACAGTTTGTGTTCATTTCATTTAGGATCTATCACGAAGTGCCAACATGTATGTGTTAATAAGGCATTTATTGATCAATCAATGCAAAGTGATCTAATACAGCCTGCACATATGTCACAGCTTCCTTTTACTGCCTAATAAGCGAGATTTTAGGGGCTCTTATCTTGACAGATTTTATGACAGGGATCAGGGTGCACACTTATGAATAAAGTTTATAGCAAAATATGACAAATTGGCTTTCTGTTATCATTGAATGTAGATCTTGGTACACATGAAGGTGCATGAACATCTTCATTGCTTATCTGATATGCTAAAAATATTCAGCTATTAGAATTATGCAACAGAAAATGTATCAAACATCAAGCAACATTTTTCAAGTCAACAGTAAAACATTGTCACTTCATGCCACACAGTTTCAATTTTTTTTTTCTCCTGAAATGAGGAAATGGTCATAGTGTTTACGACAAAACAAAGGTCTGATATAATTATAAGTATAGGTAAATTAATTTAATCATTTATTCAATCCGTATTTGAAAACAAATTAACAATTTTCAACCTTTGCTTATCCAAGAATTTCTGGACTGCTCTGCCATGACTGCAGCTTTATGTGTAGAGGTGATGAGAAATCTGGTAAGAGGTGAGAAATCAATACAAAATTTTGGGTTATAAACATATAGTTTCTATATATAGAATCACATTGCTTTAAAAAATTTGCTTAAACCTAGATCTAGAGAGCTACTATGTGTCAATTGACATTACCATTTTATAAAAGATGTCACTGGAAAGTGTATGCAATCTAGATCTAGCTATTATAATACAAAAATCTTGGTTTTATGGTCCCTAACCTGTGGGTGATCAAATAGGTGGGTGGGCAGAATTCGAGGGGCGAGTGGAAAGGACTCAATTTAACATCTGAGTATGTCAACCTGTGGAGAGAGAGAGAGATAGAGAGAGAGAGAGAGAGAGAGAGAGAGAGAGAGAGAGAGAGAGAGAGAGAGAGAGAGAGAGAGAGAGAGAGCGAGAGAGTGAGAGAGATGTAAACAGAGCAAGCGAGTGTAAGAGACAGAGATAGAGAGAATGAGAGAGATATAGACAGAGCAAGCGAGTGTAAGACTAAGAGACAGATAGTTTCAATTGCTTAACATATCAAGTTTGTGCTTACATGTTTTCCCCACCCCCTCCCCTGCCCTCATTGTACCCATGTTCAAATAAACAATGGAATAAAATCAAATTGCCCCGTCTTTTTGAATCAAACAAATCATGACAACACAATAAAAAAATAACAACAAAAAGACAGGGAGTACAGCTGGCAGGTATTCATTTTATTCAATTTTAAGAGAAAAACTAACAAAAAGACAGGGAATACGGCTGGCAGGTATAATCTAATTCCACCCGCCCAGCCATTCGATCGTTCACAGGCTAGGAACCATAAAACTCAAGGAGTGCCAAAATCTTTTTAGTGGTTTAAGAACTTTTTTAGTAATTGTAGTCTATAACAAAATTAACATTAGATAGATCTAGATCTAGAATTATTGCCATTTATACTAGGGTAAAATTTTTTAAGCTTGCCAGTGGAAAGAATTGGATCTAGATCTAAGCCTCAAAATTATGGCACTGGAGACGGTGTGAAAATTTGGAGAGTACCATTACTGTTTACCTTGTTCACTGGTCCTTTCAGTGTTGTGTTGGAGAACAGGAGAGAAAGCAGCAACGTCAATGTACCGGTAATTATGAACCTCGGACCTCCTGCCCGTCAGCCCCAAGCATTGCTCCGCTCTATCTGACAACTTAATTTCTGAAACAATGGTATATAAATTTTATAAAACTAGATCTATATGTAGAAACACATTTGCAAGTATAGAATCTATTCTAAGCATAGATTAGGTAGCTAGAGTCTAGATCCAAAGAATCCCATTAGGCCTATCTGTAGAATGTGTAGACTGACTAGCTAGACTCACTGTCGTCACTGACTCAGACTGTTACTGTAGGCCTAGAGTGAAGAGTTCAATGATCAAAAAACAGCTCTGAAGTTTGAACTCTCATTGGCCAGTGTGTGTGGGATGTCCGAGACCGAGGTGATGACAGAAGAAGGTGATCAAGGAATTGTTTATTTTACTAGACGGTGATGCTAGATCGTCAGGCAAAAAAGGAACACGCTTGTCGCATTATCCATTTATAACCTACAATCAATGTGCGAAGTGCGAAGTGCGAACCGACGGACATAGTAGTAGTAGTAGTAGTAGTAGTAGTAGTAGTAGTAGTAGTAGTAGTAGTAGTAGTAGTAGTAGCAGCTGCATCAGTAGTGGTAGTAGTAGTAGCAGCAGCAGCAGTAGTAGTAGCAGTAGTAGCAGTGATAGCAGC
>RQTK01000260.1:131536-144663 GCA_003991915.1 Elysia chlorotica
TAGTAGTAGTAGTAGTAGTAGTAGTAGTAGTAGTAGTAGTAGTAGTAGTAGTAGTAGTAGTAGTAGTAGTAGTAGTAGTAGTAGTAGTAGTAGTAGTAGTAGTAGTAGTAGTAGTAGTAGTAGTAGTAGTAGTAGTAGTAGTAGTAGTAGTAGTAGTAGTAGTAGTAGTAGTAGTAGTAGTAGTTCGTCCCCTGTCCCCGGTTGGGTCGATGTCAGTAGGCTACATGTAATAATGTCTGACTGAGACGGGAGTCGTGGTATCCCCGCCCTGTCTCGTGTATGGCAGCATATAAAATTGTTTGAGTCTTGGGGCGCGTCCACAATATATTCTTTATCGTGCTGTGGTGAGCTTTATCAAATCAAATCGTTCGTGGTGTTTTAGCTCAAATTCAGATTATTTCTCGTATTTAATTTTGTTAGCTTTGTTTACCTTCCATTTTTGGTTCATGTGCTTGTAGATGTATAGAGCCTAAGTTTGTTGTTGTTTGTTGTTTATTGTTTATTGTTTTGTTGGTTTTTTGTTGTTTTGTTTTTTGTTGTTGTTTTTTTGTTATTGTTGTTGTTGTTGCCGTTGTTGTAGTTGTTGCTGTTGTTGTTGTTTTGTTTTTGTTTGTTTTTTATACCTTTTTCTCAGTAGTTAATTCATTCAATTTTTGATATCCTCTCGAGAAACTCCTCGGCACTTCAGGCGGTCACCGCTTTCGTTTCATTCGTGGGCGGTTCTTGGGGAGTATTGTTGTGGTTTCAATTCTTTCTAGCATGGTACTCTTTTTAACAGTCTGCTTAAGACTTAACTCGCGTCACAGCTATTAGCATTGCCATCATGGATCTTGAGGATGAGTTTTATTGTGGAGATTTGCATCGCCGTTGCAAGGTCTCCTATTTTGGGGGCCTGGAGGATGCCACCCAAACTGCTGGTGTTAAGTGTCGGTTGGATACGATACAAGCTGCACGGCGTTAAATAATTCTTTCTGGTGCGACAATAGCTCCCTTTTTGTGCATGCCTCATACTGCTGCTGCATACTAGAGTTTTAAGTGTAGGGGCATCTTGAAGGCTCGATCTTTGGTGGCCCTCAAGTTTACCCTCAGGTCGCGTCGCGTGAAACCAGATGGGTTTGTTTTTTTTAGTTCAAAACTTGATTCCTTGTGGAACATATGAGGGGCGCAGCAAATCTCCTCAACCGGGCTCGGTTTTGGCTGGCCCTTTTCAGTTCAGCCCATGGGGTACCAGCAGCATTTATCTCTGCGTCGGTGCTTCTCCACCAAGTCTGTTTCGGACGTTCGACCTTTCTTTTTCCTTGGGGATTCCACTCCAGAACGTGCCTTATGATATTGGATACAGGCTTTTGATGTGTGTGGCCTATCCAACCCCATTTACGCTTTTTGATCTCTGTCTCGATGGGGGTTTGCTTCGCATGGCCTACAGTTCTTTGTTTGAGACAACTTCAGATCACCTAACGTTGTAGATTTTTCTGGGGCATCTGTTGGAGAGTGATTGTAGTTTTATGGTGCTAGTCTTGGTCACGCATCATGTTTCAGAACCAACTTTACGTAAGTATCCGGATCTTGTAGACTTCCAGATTGGTTTGATGGTATTGAAGGCTGGTTTGATGGTCTTGAAGGCGTATCTGGTCTTATTGATTCGGCATCTGGTGCCTTCGTCTGTGCCAAAAACACTACCAAGATAAATTGTCAACCTCTTCAATGTTTTCGTCGTGTGGTCGCTTCAGTCTTTCTGATGTTTATTTGGAGTCCAGTTTTCCCGGCTGCTTCTGCTACACGATATAGCTTCTCTTGTGCATCCTGGAGCTTTTGGAAGAGAAGGCTGATGTCGTCTGCAAAGTCAAGATCCCCCAGCTGCTTCATGAAGGTACACTGGAAACCTTCCCTTCGACCTGTTGTAGACGATCTCATAACCCAGTCAACCACTAAAAGGAAGATCGTTGGGGAGAGCAAGCAAACCTGGCGGGCGCCAGTTTGCACGTTAAACGGTTCCGTCAGTTTGACGTCGATGGTAACTTGACAAGAGTGGCGTCTTCGTAGAGTTGTTGGATGATAGTGACAAACTTTGGTGGAAAGCTGCATTGGTCTATTAATTTCCAGATGACATTTCGGTCGACGCTGTCGACGGCCATTTGAGAGTCAACAAACACTGCATACAGAGGGGTAGCTTATGCCACTTAAGTGACTGCTCGATGAAGATGCGAATGGTAACTATGTGGTCCTTGCATGAGCGATCTTGTTGGAAACCTGCTTGCTCACCAAGTAGGCCTAATCTCTACTTAGATCACTGGGCAGGAGTGTCTCAGGCTAGAAGACGAGATCAGGTGGTACTCGATCGAGTCCGACTTAGACATTCGCATCTTACCCATGCCTTCCTACTGAAAGGTGAAGAGCCTCCACAGTGTCTTACCTGCATCTGTCAATTATCGATAAGTCACATTCTGGCTGACTGTCCACTTTTTCAACGGGAGAGAAATCTGTACCTTGCTTCCAAATAATTAGAGCATATTTACTTATGTTTGTCCTCAGCGCCTACTGCGGTGTCTGAAGGGCATTGATGTGTATAGTAAAATTTAACAGCACTGTAATAACCCTACACATGAATCTTTTAAACCACTGTATATGCCATTTCCTTTTAATCAACATTATTATGCACAATGTGTATGGTTTTACCACTCAGGGAGATACAGGAGTCACCGATGCCACTAATATAATGTATTAACTGCCTTAGCACACCATGGGCACAATATAGCCGTTACCGTGCTGACGTGCTGTAAAAACAAACTCGCTCAAACTTCTGTGTTTCCTGGTCTTCTTGACCAAAACTGTTGAACATGTCGCCTGTCAGGTTTTTAGCAGGCTTTGCCACTGTTCTTCAATTGTCTCATCTGGTAGTAAGGAGAGCACTCTGAACTTGTTCCTCAGTTCTATTTTGAAATACTCTGCTTTTTGTTCCTCTCAAAGACACTTTATGTTAAACTTATGTGCTGGTTGTCTGGCCCTGTCGTTGAAAACATTGAGCCTGGTCTTAAGTACTACAAGAACCGTGGTGATCGGATGCTGCTTCCGTTCCGCGTTCCACCCTAACACCGTGCAAGCTTCGCCTCCACTTTCTCCAACTGAGATGTGGATTTGATTTTCAGTCTTGCCGTCGGGGAAAATCCGTGTTGCTTTATGAATGGTCTTGTATGTGAACAGAGTACCTCCGATTATCCGGTCATCAAAGGAGCAAAACTCGTTGAAGAATTCTCCGTTCTCGTTCTGAAATACGGTGCCGTGGGTTCCCATGATGTGCTCCATGCTTGTGTTGTCGGTGCCTACGTTAGCGTTCAGGTCGCCCAACAATATTTTCATGTCTCTCTTTGAGACTTTGTCGATCACTGTCTGTGCGTGTTCATAGAAACTCACTGACACCTCGATCTTTGCTACATTTCTGGGAGCATAGCACTGGGTGATGATGACTATTCTGCCCTTCGATTTAAATCTTGCAGTGAGAATCCTCGATGATACAGGTTCCCAGGACAGAAGTGCCCATGTATCCTCAGATGCCATAACAAATGCGATCCATTTGTGTGTGTGGGTGTATGTGTGCTTGGTCTTCTTCATTTTCAGAATGGATTATGTTGTTTCCATCTGTTAGTCTTCTTCCTGTCCCTTCCCATCTTGTCTCGCAGAGGCCCAATATTTTCAAGATGTACCTGTTCATTTCTTCACACACTTATGCAATTCTTCCGGCCTCAGACAATGTTCAGATCTTCCAAGTCCATATCCTGATCTTGAACTTGGTCGTCAGAAGAGCTGTCGGCACACCGGCTTACATAAGGCTTTCACATGTTCACGTCATGAAGTCTTCAGGAGAGGACTCCTCCTCAACCAAGCTGGTTTTGTGGGTATTTTTTGCGGGTTCTGGAACAGTATTTTTTCGAGACGGGGCTGGTAACCCCATTCCCAACCCCCAACCTGGAGGGCCTGTGAGTGCTTTTTATTTTTCGACCTGTCTGGCTTGGGTGACCCTAACAGTGGACGAATCTCCAGCCAGCATAGTTCTAGATATCATCAAGCAAGCTCATAACAAACGGCAAGGTGTCACTCTCTGGGAGGCGCGTGAAACGAAGTAGCCGATTTTTACTACTGACCGTGTTGTTGATGTGCTGTCTTCACTTCCCATCATCATGGGCGGTAATGCTGTATAAATTTGTCTTTAGCATATCAATAATGTGTAGGGTCTCGCCATGTAGATAGTGTGGCGAATCTTTGAGTACGACTCTGTGACCTGCACGACTTGTCATTCGTCGAAGGGGATACATGTACAATTAACCCATTTCTTTTCCCAAATAGTAAGTGCGTGCAGGTCTGCTTGTAGTTGTCTGTGGTCTTCCAGAAGTTGTACCTTGCGGTAGATTACTGTATGGTCAACGAAGAGTATGTCATTTGTTCTTACCTAATTGAAGAGATCATTGGTGTATCCAAAGAAGACATGTGGTCAAATAACCGACTCCTTGGGAAATTCAGCTTTTATCGTAATAATCGCTGATCTTTTCCCCTCTACAATTACTGTCTGGACTTGCGGCGCAGCACTGAGGCAGAAAAAAACGATCAGTAACACGTGCCGAGCAGAAAAGCACAAGCCAGAAACTAGTTCGATGGAGGGGAGTCGTTGCAGCCCTATGTTCCACAAGGAATCAAGAGGCTTAAACTACAATTAAACTACGTAATTACCCCGAATTATCAGGCTCTGGGCGCTTTACATCGTTAAAAAAGTACTAACTAAACTAATTGAACAATTCAATTGATATTTAAATAAAAATAACACACACGCACACATACTCAGTAACACTACATTTACCAACATCTTTAACCAACAAGAAAACACATAAGAATTTATGTATAACTTTGAAACAAGTGGTGCTTAAGTGAGCGTTTAAAGATTTCTATAGAACCCGCTTCACGTATATATTTCGGTAGGGTATTCCACACTTTTGGACCGAGGAAAAAGAAAGAGCGTTGGCCCGAAGCTTTATAACTTCGATGAGGGACAACAAGGATTGATTTATCGCTAGATGACCTTAAACTTCTACCTGGAGTGTATATGTTAAGAGATTGTAACAGATACGATGGAGCCTGCTCATTAAGGCATTTATACCATAAAATGCAAACCTTATACACTATTCTCTGTTCAACAGGCAGCCAGTGTAGGCGATACATGTGATGACATTGACATGTCGTTATCAATATAGACACCCAGATTTTTTTTTTACCTTATTTGCACTAGCAATCGTGTGACCATTTATATTTACTTTAACTGCATGTGAATCTTTAGCCACGTCTCCAATAACCATTATTTCTGTTTTATTATCATTTAGCTTCAGCCTATTCGTACTCATCCACAATTTGACATCATGTACACACTCAGACATTCTTGCAACTAACATAGGTACATCTTCAGGTTTACATGCTTCATACAGCTGTGTGTCATCAGCATACAAATGAAAACGAAACACATGTCTATGAATTATTTCGACCAATGGTTGTGTATAGAGAGTGAAAAGCACAGGGCCCAAAACAGAACCTTGGGGTACGCCAAACCTAACACAAGCACAGGATGATTTGGAATTTCCAATCCTTACTGACTGAAAACGTTCAAAAAGATATGATTCAAACCATTTGAGTAGCGTGCCTGAGACTCCACAAGTTATTTCAAGTCTTTTCAAAAGTAGTAGAAGTAGTAGTAATAGAACAAATAATACTAGTAGTAATAGTATCGTCGTCGTCGTAGTAGTAGTAGTAGTAGTAGTAGTAGTAGTAGTAGTAGTAGTAGTAGTAGTAGTAGTAGTAGTAGTAGTAGTAGTAGTAGTAGTAGTAGTAGTAGTAGTAGTAGTAGTAGTAGTAGTAGTAGTAGTAGTAGTAGTAGTAGTAGTAGTAGTAGTAGTAGTAGTAGTAGTAGTAGTAGTAGTAGTAGTAGTAGTAGTAGTAGTAGTAGTAGTCACCGTACTAGTAGTAGTAGTAATAGTAGTAGTAATAGTAGTAGTAATAGTAGCATCAGCAGTGGCAGCATCAGCTGAAGTATAAGTAGCAGCAGTAGTAGTACATGTAATAGTAACAGCAGCAGCACCGTTTGGCTTTCTGTGTAACATAGTCAAAGAATAAAGAAAAGATTCACTGTGTTTTTAACATTTATTTTCATGTAATACCCCTGATTTCTGATACCTTGGTCCACACAGGATTAAATAGATTTACATAATTTGAATCAACTGGACTTTTTCACATCTATTTAAAAAATCCCCACCAATAGTTATATTGGACCAAATAATTTACACTTAAAGCATACACAAAAATAAATTCAATTTTTTGTATAATTTCAAGTCACAGACATTTACATAATTATGTGCCATAAAGGAAGACAAAAGTCTTACAAAAGTTTTCTAGATGTACTTTCAGGGAATTAAAAAATACACATAGCTTATTTTGTGAGTAAACACAAAATTTGTAACACATTAAAATTTCAGGCAACAAAGCTCTATGTAGCATAAAAGCAGTTCTATAAACATGTTCTGCACAATGAAAAATAATGGACTATTGCAGATTTTTGTAGATTGTATTTGTCTTTAAAAGAGAGGAAAAAAACCCTGAGTAGATTGAATACACTTCAATGAAATTTAAATTATTTGGTCTTCTGTGGGTTCTCAGTTGATCTTGGCAATACATATTCAGGCAAAAAATTGAGCAGCTCAAAGACATTGAAACCAACGAGAAAAAAAAAATGTCTTAGATTTACCACATCTTTGTACAGATTATTTATCAAATTAAAGACTTAAAGGAGTAAGCTTTTCTTTGAAGTGTGAATTGGACAAATCAGGACTGTATTATCTTCCCTCTCTTAGTGCCATGATTTTTTTAGCTCCTATTTTCCGCATTAACCTGAGAAGAGAAAAAGCATTCAAAAATGTAAAGGTAATACTAATATGTTTTTACTCTAGGGATTCTAAGTTTATGTATTATTTACAAAAATCCTAAAAAATCTTCACTTCAGTTTTTTTCTTTCATTGAAATTAAAGCTTACATCAGTTAATTTAAAAGTTTTATATAAAAAAAATTACTAGTGATGAACATTATTTTAATTGGTCATTTTTTAAATATTTTTTTTTATCTGTGATGCCTGTTCCATGGATGATGAGTACTAATATAGCACATTTTCAGGAAACTGGTACACAGATGGATACATCAGAGAAACGTATGACTGCGGAACGATGCGCTTTTCTGTCATGTGTAGCTATTGCCAACAAGCAGTATGAGTCATGGATTTCACCACACCCACCTTTATTTCTGATTTATGTAGTGCAAATGCTACCTGATCTGTCCAAATGGTATATTTTGCGGGTTTTTTCCCACTATCTTTATTGTGCATTGAGACCAATTAAAATAATGTTCATCACAAAACACTGGTCCAGGGCATATAATAGTCACATCAATATTGTCACTAGCCACTTCAATCCTCAAACTGTCAAAATAGCCCTAAATGTTGATATAGATGAAACATGACAGTTATTTCTTCGTGTCTTGGTAAATTAGCTTAGAAGGAGCATAAATATTTCCAAAATTCTACCATTTCTGCAAGTTAAAATTTCATCACATGTTTGCTTCAGAGCATACATCTTATTCCACCATTGCCAAAAGCTCTTTTCAAATTATTGTCTAGTCTTAAAAGACACAATATATACAGTTTCACAGTATAAAAATATGCATTTCTGTCATAGCAACAAAAAGGATGCATAAACAAATTTACTGTTTGTAAACAAATCAATTGTGTAGTGCCATGATCTCAAATAATGGATCACCATAACCGTTCAAATCATCCAAATTTGATACAAAAATACAATTTCGTATTTTTAAGTGGTGAGACAAATGGCCATAAGCTTTACCATATTTAATCTTTCCATGAATTAAAATATCAATTCAGGGTGTTTTTTTTTCCAAGCACATCTAGGTTAGATCAAACTATTCTTAACACATCCATGGAATATTTTCAAGTGATCTCAAGGTTCAGTATCATTGACCAAAGTCTTTCAAATTTTTTTATTCTGATGTCTTGGAATAAGGATTGATTGAGATACTTACCTGAAGAGCGTGTTTGGCACCACAGTATGATCTCATACCTGAAACTCCTGAGGAAAAAAAATGATAAAAATGACAAATGGTACATTCAGATATACTTGGATAAATGTCTCACATATGATATAACCCCTGCAGACAATGGTCCAATAATGCAATAAAACATTTGTTAAACTTATGATTCACAAGGGAGCAAAACCATTTAAATCTAGATCCTATTTTGTGACTGGCTACATCAGAAAATATTTAAAAATAGTCAAAGATCAGAGAATAATATCATGTTTCTATTGGCAAAATCCCAAATCAAAGCACTTAATTTACAATTTACTGTAGTCTCCGCGATCAACCATTATGGTATCATCCCAGATCAACCACCGACACCTGGTAAAAAACTTATTCAGAGTGCACTTAATACACAATAGTGGTTATTTGTAATCTTTTAACTTTTACACAGAAGTATTGGTCACCTGCCAATGTTGCACTAGTTTTGTTTCTTGTTGATCGTACGTGAACATTGAATTGGCTGTCTGGTTTCAAAGCCTCCATTTAAAAAAAGATGGTTGAGTAGAACACAAACCATGTGGCCAATCTTCTGGTATCTACCATATTGATTGTTTTTTTTTCTTCTGATAATAACTGTCACGTTTTATCAACATGTTGGATATCAATCAAAGCTGATCTATTTATGTAAAATGCAAAATTTCTTGAGATTTTTTTTTAATCAGCTAAGATTTTATTGAAGATTTTCTTATGAACAAAGTACTGGTATTAAGAAAAAAGTTTTACCCCTTGGCAAATTCTGATTAAGTTTATTTGTGTCAAATCTGACAACAACCAGAAATTAATATACAACAAATTAATAAGAAAAAAAATTATGTCTTATGTATGAGTTAAAAGAGTTATGATCTTAGTTTTTATAGGATTACTTTTATACAAGTTTAATTGAAAAAAAGGACTTTGATGCAGCAGTGAATTTTTTAAAACCCAAAAATAAAATCTTATACAATTATTTTACTGACCAGACTTTCCAGCTAGACTGCTCACTACTGCTATGTGGCCTTCCTTACGTTCAATCATGTGAGGTAAGAGAGCTTGAGTCAGGGATACTGGACCAAGAACATCAACTTCATACAACATACGATCAACGCTCAGCTCTACGTCCATCCACAAAGCTCTCTGACTTTTTCCAGCATTGTTAATGAGAATGTCCACCTGAAAGATATCACAACAATAATGCATTCCGAAATCATTTTTAGCTTTCAAACTATTAATCCCTACAACGACCTTTTAATTTAAAGTCATCATAAAGCTGATTAAAGCATTTCAAAATTTGTACACGCCAAGAAGTAATTCACACCATCAATCGGGATCTTGAGATTCAATATTCATTTGCATGTCATTTAACAAACTAACATAATTATCCTCACAAAAATTGTAATACATCTTGAATATGCGTAAGTGTTAGAAACAATAATAACATGCATATAAATATTTGCCAATAGGTTTATATATATTTGTAATGCATGTATTTACCCTACTGAAATATTCCAAAACTTCCTGAACTTTCTGGGTATGAGACTCAAAGTCAACCAGGTCAAGCGGAAGGACAAAAATGTCCTCTTCTTTCATCTTGTTTGTAGCTTCACGGAAATAAAAAGAATCATTAAGCTTAAATAATGACGGTATGCTTAATCCATACCACCAAGAAAAATGTTTTTTCTTTTTTCATAAATTCAATAACAAAAAGAACCAAAACTTTCATCTTACTTATGTAGAATGTTAAGTGAGAAAGGATTTTGGAGGGGGGGGGAGAGAGAGAGAGAGAGAGAGAGAGAGAGAGAGAGAGAGAGAGAGAGAGAGAGAGAGAGAGAGAGAGAGAGAGAGAGAGAGAGAGAGAGAGAGAGAGAGAGAGAGAGAGAGAGAGAGAGAGAGAGAGAGAGAGGCAGAGAGAGAGACAGAGACAGAGACAGGCAGACAGACAGACACAGAAACTAGATACTCTGCATTTCTAAATTCACAAAAGATAAAAATTTTACAAATCATGTCTATCATGAAACTGCTTTACCACAAAAGCCTTGTAATAAAAACTCATCTGTGTTCCCCTTTCCAACTTCAATAATAGACATTTAAACAATGTATGTGTTATCTTTTATCAACTAAACACGACAATCCCTCTTTTAAAAAAGCCAATTTACTCTCCTCAGAGGATAAGATTGTGAACTCTCTTCTGTCTCCTGAAAATTGAATATTAAAATAGTTCATTACATAGCAGTTTATTAAATTAAGAAAGAAAAAATAAAAGATAGGAAACGTTTTAATGCATGAACATTCCTAATAGAATATACCTGATGCCAAACAAGCTTTTTTCACTCTGTCAAGCTCCTCCTTTCTGCGAGCAGAAAGTATTAATTTGCAGCCAGATTCTGCCAGACAATAAGCCATTGATTCTCCTATGCCACTAGATGCTCCAGTAAGCCATACAATCTTCCCTGACAAGCTTGCTAAAATACCACAAAAAAAAATTTAAAAATTGAAGAATAAAACCTTCATTGCAGCCAATGCAAGCATCAAAAGTAGCAAAATCTAAAACAAAACATTGCAACAAATTATTTTGTGCCTTCCTTTCATAACATTATTTTTTTGTCTAACTCATCAATGCGGAAATAAATATATTTCATTAGCTAGTGTATGTTTCTTAAAGATCAAACTATGGCTACACTTAGGAAATAACAATGAAGAAGTAAAAAATTCAGATCTAAACCCTCTTAAAATCTAATAGTAAATGTTAAAGGGTGCTAGAGTAAGACATAAATTGGTATGGTGTGAACTCATTCTGAGATCGTAGGGTCACCTTTAATGCTTGACTGGGTATATCTACAAGAACTCTACAGAAGAAAAGCTTTTACCTGGTTGCTTGCCATACTTTTCCTTTAAAACTAGGGATACATCAGCATCAGACATCAAAAGTATGATCGTCCATCCAAGGGCACTAATCAAGGCCAAACCAATGATCAACTCCAAGAACCCGGGAAACATTATTTAGGTCTATGATCTACAATGGATGAAAGACATAAATATGGAAAACAGAAAAACATTGAAAATAAATATATATGTAAATTATCTATTCAAGGTTGATTAGACATGTATCAGCCTATTTAATAACAATTAAATGTAGAGCTTGGTAAATAATATGCAAGGCACCTAAAAATAAAAAAAAGGTAAATTGCAGCTCTAAGAATATAAAACGATACAAAACACGTTTACAAGCTTTGGGCTTTAAGCCTTCATCAGACACACAAAAAAAGACTAAATTGAAAAAAGAATAAAAAAGTATATATGTACACAGTAAGATTTTACATGTAAAAGATAAAAAGAGATGTGTAAAAAAATAATAAAACAGACATGAACAAAAAATATCTAAATGTAAAATAAAAGCAATAGAAGTGAAAAAATTAAATCTAGATCCAAAAAGAGAGTCAAATAATAAAGATTAGTCGTAAACAGAAAGACAGACAGAAGAGGGAAGAGTGTTTATGGTGAGAAGCTACCAAACCCATTAATCAATAAAAGATAAATCTCCAGAGCAAATCAAATTATTTTACAATAACTAGAACTAAAATGAACTTGTTAAGAGTGAGTTAATAATCAATGAAAAACTTGTTGTTCTGGTGTCGCACAGACAACTAATAACTTGGCTTTCAGGACAAGAATAAATGGTGTGCAACAAGTTGACAAATTTGGTGGAAAAGAAAGAAATATTGAGGTAAAAGCAAAACAAAAAAACAGGAAGGATAATAGAAATATACTAAGAACAGAACTACATAGCTTTAAACCTGGTAATTAGAAGAAACTAGAGAGAGAGAGAGAGAGAGAGAGAGAGAGAGAGAGAGAGAGAGAGAGAGATTGGCATCTACTCTCTCTGATCCGACCGATCAGTGATATGGGGTATCTGATACAATCAAGTGTATGACATCTAGTGATCTACTCTCTCTGATTTGACCAATTGGTTTCAGGATGTGTCTACTTTTTCTGAACTGAAAAATCTGCATTAGGGTGAATTAGACATAAACCACCCCCCTTTAATTCATCCTGGCACACAATCATGTAGGCTAAATCTATTCTACCTCGCTTTTGCACTCAACTGGTGTGCCATCCCCAATAGATCTAAATTTCTTCTTCGTCGTACCAAAAAGAAGAAAAAAAACAATATTCATATAGGCCTACACCAATCGCATATTATGATTTTATAATGGGCGTGTTACTCTTCGTATCACATCGAAAAAACAGTCCCTGTGACTGTGAGTATGATCTCACACCATTGCTTGAACAAACCAAGAATCACTGCAGCCAATCGTCTATATTCAAACTCGGCCGAGATCCGCGCTCAGGTTAACACTTCTCGCCTGACCACATAGGCATACACAACAGCAGAGACAGTCTAATTTTCCCTAACACAGAGAGCTATAGACATCTAGATTTCTCAACCTATGGTTATACAAATTAGTATGGGTTTCACTGTAATGAGAACGTCGTATTCAAGAGCTTGATTCTAAACTGTACTTTGATCGTTGACCACTTAAACAACACCTGAAGACCATAGGTCAACTCTGGCTGGAAACCGCAGCAGCCTTGTTCCATTGAAACCTACATCGAATGTAAACAAGGAGATCATGTGACTTCTTTCACACACACACACACACACACAGCGCAGTGTTATTATTATTATTATTATTACTGATGTTGTTGTTGTTGTTGGCAACACTTTATTCTAATCACGAAATTACCATAAACTCAATTTTTTTGAAAAATAAATATTAGGATCACCACAGTGAGGAGGGGGGAGGGGAGAGAGAGAGAGAGAGAGAGAGAGAGAGAGAGAGAGAGAGAGAGAGAGAGAGAGAGAGAGAGAGAAGAGAGAGAGAGACGATGTGAGTAAATCAGAGAGAGAGTAGAGAGAGAGAGAGAGAGAGAGAGAGAGAGAGAGAGAGAGAGAGAGAGAGAGAGAGAGAGAGAGA